>CAKMRK010000463.1:0-98069 GCA_928213465.1 Penicillium sclerotigenum | reverse complement strand
CGATTCACAGTCATTCACGCTACTTCATGGCGGCTGCCTCACAGCGCTATTCCCAATACCTCACTGTGTGATTTGCTGTGCTGCGATTCACAGTCATTCACGCTACTTCATGGCGGCTGCTTCACAGCGCTATTCCCAATACCTCACTGTGTGATTTGCTGTGCCGCGATTCACAGTCATTCATGGCGCTTCACAGTGTTGTTCCCCATTCTGCACTATGCTGCAATTTACAGTGCTAGCTATCTAGTGCCCCTAGTCCCGCTCTGTCCCATACACTCGATTCACTTGTTTCTGCAACCCCTCTCTCTCAGCCCTACATAATTAGATACCACACTAACACCAAACAGAGGAAGTGGAACTCTTGGCCTGATTCAAGCCCTTCGCGAGCTAAAATACCCTGGGTCGATTACAATCATTTCCCAAGAGCCTAATCTAATCATAGATCGAACCAAGCTATCCAAAGCTCTAATCACAGACCCAGCCAAGATCCAATGGCGGCCACGAGATTGGTATGCCGAAGCCGCCATAGAAACCATCACAGATGAAGTGACAGCCGTGGACTTCGAACAGAAATCCATCTCTACCAAATCCGGCCAGAACATCTCCTACACCAAACTAGTCCTAGCAACAGGCGGCGTCCCACGCAGACTCCCACTACAAGGCTTCAAAGGTGAACTGAACAACGTCTTCACCCTCCGCACAATCCAAGACGTGGAGTCAATCCTCGCAGCCGCCGGCCAAGAGAAAAGAAATATCGTGGTAATCGGCAGCTCATTCATCGGCATGGAAGTCGGCAACGCGCTATCAAAATCCCACAACGTGACAATAGTAGGCATGGAAACATCCCCAATGGAGCGCGTAATGGGCACACAAGTCGGCCGAATCTTCCAATCAAACCTAGAAAAAGCCGGCATCAAATTCAACCTCTCAGCAAACGTAAGCCACGCAACGCCCTCCCCCTCAAACACCCAAAGCGTCGGCGCAGTCCACCTAAAAGACGGAACAACCCTCCCAGCCGACCTCGTCATCCTAGGCGTCGGTGTCCGCCCAGCAACAGACTTCCTCCGCGACAACAAATCCATAACCCTTGAAAAAGACGGCTCAATCAAAACAACATCCCATTTCCTCGTCCCAGGACTGCAAGACTCCGTCTTCGCAGTCGGCGATATAGCAACATACCCCTACCACGGCCCTGGCGCTGACACCGCCGGTTCGCCAGTCCGCATCGAGCACTGGAACGTCGCGCAGAATTCGGGACGTGCGGCTGCGCGCGCCATCGTGCATTCGCAGCGTGGCCCGCTGTCGTCTTTGAAATATAAGGCGTTTATTCCGGTGTTTTGGTCGGCGCTTGGGGCGCAGTTGAGGTACTGTGGAAATCCGGTTAACGGGTATGACGATGTTGTTTTGCAGGAGAAGGGCGAGGGGAAGTTTGTTGCGTTTTATACGACCGGGGAGACCGTTGTGGCGGTTGCTACTATGGGGGCTGATCCGGTTATGGTTAAGTCTGCCGAGTTGATGAGGGCTGGGAAGATGCTGGGTAAGGGGGAGATTGTTGGTGGTGCGGATGTGCTGGCTGTGAAGGTCTAGGTGGGATATTATGGATTTGAGGGTTGGAATCTTAATGGATATGTCGAGAAATAGTTTGAATTGAAGTGTTTTATTTTGTTCAATTGACATGTACACATTCGAAACGGAAAATTCGAGGCAGAAAATAAGAACAAGCAAAACCGGAACGCCCATCCAGGATGTAGTCAACAGTGATGTATGATATCGGTGCTCATGCAGACATGTACACAGCAAATTTATTCGTCCTTGCTCTTCGACTTGGAAGACTTGGACTTCTTTTCTTTCTTTTCAGTCTTCTCCTTCTTCTCTTTCTTTTCCTTTTTCTCCTTCTTCTCCTTCTTAGGGCTAGCCTCAAGGTGCACATCCACAGTCGAGAGCTCCTGCACCGCCGACGCCGCCGGGACGTTCATCACAGGGATAGATCCAGAGACCTTCTTAGACGATGAGAAGAACGACGGAGGCAAAGACTGTCCCTGGCGCTCAGACTCAATGAGCTTCTCCTCCTCCTCAACGGAAAGCATAGTTCCCTCGATACTGAGGAAACCGCGATCACGCTCAGAACCAGGAATGACATCCACGTCGACAACACGGAAGCGCACAGAGCCATTCACGCGGTGTCCAGAAACAGACTGGAAGTAACCGGTGTGAGCAGAGTCATCCTCTTCCTCACCCTCGATCGCAATCTCCTCCTCAGACAGGGTAGCAGGCTTGAAACCTTCCTTCTCGGGGTCGAAATCCGCCGTATCTTTATCAGAGCCCGAGTCATCATCGGTCAAAGCCGGAGTCTCAGCCTCCTCACCAGGCGGAACCCACTTCCAGTTTGAGGGCAGACGTTTGCGCTCAATGCCAACAGAGAACAAATTAAACACTACAGCGCCGAGGAATCCCTCCGACTGCACATTCACCCATCCATCCAGGGTCTGTCCGCGCTTCGGCCGGAACACCAGGAACGTAGCAGTCAGGTAGACGTACAGGACACCGTACTCGTCAGCTGTTGTGGCGAGGGTGAGCGGCTGCGGGTTCAAATCCGAGGGAGAGCGAGGATTAGCCGGTGGCTTGCTGGAAATCGAGGCATTGGAGTAAGCCAGGATGACACCCTTCAGCGGGGGGAAGTAGGTCAGGAGCAGTGGCGAGAGATGCTCAGCCAGCAGCGAGGCCAGCGCGTGCGTCGGCGAGATGGAGATGGGCGACAGGGGCAGGTAGAGTGTTGCTGTTGTGAGGGTGAAGGGAGACTCGGAATTTGAGTCTTGGACTTGTGGAGTTTTCGAGGATGGGGTTTGCTTTCGCTTTTTGGATGGTGATGCGGATGTGGATGCGTCTTTTTTGGATTTGCGCTTGCGCTCTGCGTCCGCTGTGCGCAGCGGCAGGTTGTCGATTTCCATTGCGTCGATTGCCATCGTGGAGGCAATTGGGCGCTCCACGGAGCTTGTCGTGTCGATGTGGAGGGATTGGAGTGCTTCTTTCTTTTCCTTTTCGGCGTCGAGAACTTTTTTTTTTTCATTTGACTTTTGGTATGACGAGATGGGAAGGCGGTAGAATTGGGCGGTGACGGGGTGTATAACGGCCCGCCCGAGACTATTTGGGGAACTGCTATTTGGGGTCTATTATTGTAAACGCCAAGTGGCGCTTAGGGTCTCTATCTTTATTTTTCTGGTTTCTGGTTTCCTGGTTGATATGGTTCACTTGGGATAATTCAGGTGAAATTGTTTTACTCGCCATGGCGTCGCTTCTACCTTTCTTCGGGTGGGCTGTTCTCCCCAATGTGAGTGGAGCGCGATGATGCGGAGCTATATAACACGTGGAATGGAAGCTAATATGAATGACAGTATGCCACATCTTTCCTGCAGTCTGTCTACTACGGCATAACCATCCGCGCCGGTGAACCCAAGCCACTTCCTCAGACTCCGCGGTATGAACGTCATCGTCGCCGTATCTTCATCTTCGTGATCACCAGCTACCTCCTCTACACGCTCTATGAGACCTTTTACCAGGTACAGCTTGCGGGTGATTACTACCAAGCCCTGGGTGTATCCCCATTTGCCGATGAACGCGCAATCAAGTCACGATTCCGCCGACTCGCAGCTCAATATCACCCCGATAAAGTTGGGCTGGACAACGGGTCCGATGCTTACTTCCTGTATCTTCGACAGGCGCAGGAAACCTTGGTGGACCCGGTGAAGCGATTTGCGTATGACCGGTTCGGGACAGATATGCTCGGATGGGGCGAGCAGAAGACTATGCGCGACTTCCTGATGACCTCGTTGATCAAGTCGATCGTCCCGCAGTATATTGGCGGGTTTGTCACAACACTTGTGCTTAACTGGCTGTGGTGGGCGAATTGGGGCCGTTACGTGAGTACACGGTACCATTACTGGAAGCGGTTCAAGTACATAAGCTGACTCGGTCATTAGTGGCGCTTCTACACGTTCGCCGCAATGCTGACCCTCGAACTTGGCTTGATTACGCACCCTCAGGCTGTGTTCATGCCTACCGCGTACCTTCCCGTCGCGCTACAAGCTTGGCTCCCTAAAAACTCATTTTACCTTCTCCCCTTCCAGATCCTGACGCTAGCACGCCGCGCCTCCATCATGCTGCACATTTTCATCTCGCAGGCCGCACCGCCTATCGCCAAAGTTGCCGGGAATGAAAATGACAAAGATAAGATACCGCCACAGACTGTGCAGCGGATCAGAGAGTTGATCCAGTTGACGCGCAGCACGGATATGGAGGCGACGCGGATGCTGCAGATGGGTCTGGCACCTTTCCGCGGTGACCGTGAGAGTGTATCAACACTCCGGCGGGGTATGAAGGAAGGACTGATCCTCGGCGGGGTGCGGTCCAGTCCTGAGGTGCAACGTGCTGTGGCACAAGTGGTTGAACGACGCCAGGCTGAGGGTGACAGTAAGCGCGATTGATTGGATTTCAAGTGTAGACTTGAAACTAGAGGTTAGATGTATATTTACAAGATATGTATCCATGAATTCTTTGTAATCAACAAGTATACCTAATGTAGGTACGGTTATTTGTGCCTTAGCTGGACGATCCCTTGGCAGTGTCGCGTAATTTGGCAATTCTTTCGGTTGACCCGTGGACTAATCGAAGTTCAAGTTTCCGAGGTGGCGACCCGTAGTGTCGTAGGGGGCTTTGTGAGAAGAACTCGTGATACCCTCACCAGATCCGTTATCAATGGGTCCACCTAGAGTTTGATCTCAAAGAGATGAAGTTTCTCTTTTGTTTGTAAAAGACAAAAAAAAAAGAATGGAAAAAAAGGCCCATCTCTCGAAATATCATGCGGTTAGTGAGTTATTTTCGGGACGCAGCGGGTGTGGAATGAGATCCATCGACGGGTTAGGGTTGCGTTATTTGTACAAAGTGTACGGAGTATACTTGGAGATCTGACGGGCTGTTTTCTGTCGAGGGAAGGAGAAGAGAATACTCAGATGACCTTAAAAGATGAAGATTCTCAACATTCTCAACATTCACCACAAATAATAATCACAATAATCAGAAAGATAAAGATCAAGACTTCAAGGAAAAGAAAAAAAGAAACGAAGCTGTATATCGGTACTACGGTATTGTATTGTCACAAGCAAGTATTGAGTTGTCCCTGGTCCCAAAGTGGCTGGACCAAGTTGTAACATTTTGAAAATGACAGTACAAGGCCGAAGTCCACTTCAACACATATCCCCTGTGCTTCACCTTGAATGAGTTTTTCTACGATGAGAGGGCCCACGATCCCTTTTTACTTCGCCCCTTCCTTGTCCTTTTCCCTTTCCCCTTTCCCCTCCCCTCCATCTTTCTTACGGACTATGCGACTACACATACTTCTTCATCTATAAGAGACGGGCGGTAGAGACACCACGTCACGGTGAATTGCCTACACTTCCGTCACCAGAAATTCCCCTCTTGACCTTCCAACCATATCCGGTACCTTCGCGCGATCCGTTTCAACCCCCCATCATCCATCATGCCCGCCGCCACTCCAAATGGTCGCTCCCGCGCTGGAGCCAAGAATTCATCCAACTCCTTGATGGTGGTTCTTAAGCTGTCTGGGGATACCCTCCAACAGTTCGCCAGCCCCAAGATCAAGCTCAGCCAACATATTACCCCCAATATTAAAACCAACAATTCATCACCAGCTTCATCCGCCGAGCTTCCTCCCGTCCGCCCATCTTCTGCAGACAATGGCTCCGACGCCGACGCCCTTTCTACACCTGCCGCGGGGGCGACTGCAGGCGATACACCGCGTCGGAAGGGTGTTCCGGGTCCCAAGCCAGGCAATAAAAGAACAAAAGAACAAACTGATCCTACTGCAAAGTCACGGGGACGTCCTGGCCCCAAAAAGAAGCCCAGACTGTAAGCAAACCTAACACATCGTCCAATACAGCACCGCAAAGCCAAAAGAAAAAACATTTGGAAACTAACATTTCATCCATTTTAGTGATGAAGGCGATGCCACAAAAATTCATACTGCACAGCGCCTGGGACCAAAAGCCAACACAGGAGCCATCAATGCCGGTCTGCGCGCGCTAGACCGCACCGGAGCCGCGTGTCGCAAATGGGAGCGCAAGCCCCTCCAGCTACGCAGCTTCACTGGCGTTATGTGGCAACTTCCATCCTGGCGCACACCGGGTCTGTCCAAGTCCGACAGCTCGGTCGATGGCAAGGTTTCAGCGATGGAAAGTGGCGACAGCGACACGAAGCCTACACTCCATGCCCTCGGCCCCGACACGGTCAATGGCAGCAGTGCCGTGCCTAGTGAGAAAAGTAACTCTGGGGATGGCGATATCACCCCTGCTTCTCATCTTGTTGAGCCCTCGTCACCGGCCATTGCTATGACAGCTTGAGTATGACTGTGACGAGTTCGGATGTGGTCTTCCTGCTGTACTTATAGATTTCGCGTGTCTTTTCTTTTTCTTTTCTGTTTCTTTTATTTGGGTTTTATGTCGGCTTTGGGTTTGGCGTCGGAGGGAACTTTTTATGGCTAATGGCTTTTTCTGTATGAAGGGCTTATTTTTTTTTATGTGCACGGGTTTGTTAGCCGGGGATCTGGCTTATTTCACTCGGTATGTGTGTTCTGTATTATAGCCCTTTCCTTCTTCTTTCTTTTTCCGCTGGTTATCAGCTATTTTTTATCTTCTGCCCGAGGATCTTTGCTCTGAGAGCATAACACAGTTAATTTCGCTTAAGTTCTGCTTTTACTCGCTGGTATAGGGCTATATACTTGGATCTACCTAGTTACCTCTAGGCCCAGTACTAGGAAGTATACATTTCAACCAAGTCCTTGTCTGCCCGACTCCTAGTAGCACAGTAGCCAAGCTTTAATGTCCAAGTTCACATCAGCTCGTGACATTATACTCTTCTCCCCTCTTTTCCTCTCACTACTTATATTATCCGGACTCCCTTTCCCCGCAATCTATGCATGAAGAGGATTCGTGATTTCTTAAGATCTAGCTATTTCGCTATGACCATGCTCTGCACCTCTCTTTTATTTTAGAATTCCAGATCTGACGACTTTGTATTTCTCTTTGAATAGATTAGTGAGGTTGCGACGTGGTAAGATCCGCTGCTTTCGGACCTGTCACAAACGTCACCCACTGTGAGCGTTTAAGTTGTTTCCACGCATCTTTTACTTATATCGGACTTATCTCGGACTTTCCACGCACTTTTGTATCACTATTCGACCTTATTACCACGCACCTCGCACAGTAACATCGACTGCCACACACTAGGAAGGCGCTATCTCCACGTGCACCACTACAATAACTGAGGCTTAATACCACGCACTTACAGAACCCGTCAACTTAGTAGCGCAAAGTCTCCAAACGAAAGCAGAAGTGTGGACCCCCCCAAAGCCAGAAGCGAACAAACAGGAACGCAGAAACGGTGGCCTTGATTTCGTGGCATCATTTGGGGGGGCGACCCGCGAACATCATGGCCGATGCTCCCTACCCCCCATCCGGTGGAGCTCGTGCTCCGACCTCATACCCCAGCATCTCCTCCATCCCACGCCGCTCCTCCTACGCCTCGGTAGTATCTGGCAACGCATTTCCCCCACCAATCCCTAGTTCCTTCTCACATCTCCTCAACGACTCCCACCCAATCTTCTATCCCCCGTCCGACAGCCGAGTCCACCGGGCTCCGTTCGGCGTGGATGCCGCAGACATGCACATGAACTCCGCCTGGAGAAACACAGGTTCAACAGACTCACTTCCTCCCTGGTCTCGCAAGTATGCCGGCTATCTACGCTCGGCCGAGTTTCCGCACAGCCTAGGCCTCACCCACACCCCGGCCTTCCTCATCCCATCCTACCTCCGCAACTCCCGCTACATCGCCCGTCTTGAGACTGCCCACCGTGCTAAGATCGCTGCCCAACAGCGAGATCCCTCATCTGCAGCGTCCAATCCTCCCCTCTCCGCCTCCTCCAGCAATGTCCACTTGCCCCGCATCGCCCCGTCGCACCGCGGCATGACATATGAGATCATAGAGAAAGAACCGCCTGCCCCGGCCGATCCTCTCATGCCGCTGCCCAGTCAGTGGAGTTCTGTAGACAAGTTTTCCGGTCTGGAATTGTCAAACGAGAACTTCGATGTGCGCTACACTGGTCCCATGCACAAGCATGACCATGAAGCCGCTGCCTTGCGGGCGGATCACCCTATGCCGCCGCAGTGTGGGATCTATTACTTTGAAGTGAAGATTGAGTCAAAACCGAAGGAGGGGTATGTGAATGAGCTGCTTGGTGGATATTGATTGTCACGGCTGACGGTTTGTTTTTTTTTTCTAGCATGATCGGTATTGGGTTTTCTAGCCCCAAGGCATCCGTCGAGAGGCTTCCCGGTTGGGAAACGGAATCCTGGGCTTACCATGGCGATGACGGAAAGTCATTCTTTGGTGAGAGTCAAGGACAAGGTCGAGCATATGGACCGACTTTTGGTGCTGGCGATACAGTCGGATGTGGTGTGAATTTCTCTACTGGAACTGCGTTTTTCACTAAGAACGGTGTTCTTTTAGGTAAGTTTTCATGTGGATTGTAATGGGGATATAGCAAGCTAATTCTCTAACAGGTGATGCGTTTCACGATCTGCATAATACGAACCTTTTCCCGTCTGTCGGAATGAAGAAACTGCCGCCAGTACATCTCAAGACGAACTTTGGACAGGAGCCTTTCGTTTTTGATATCGATGGCATGGTCAAGGTTTGTGCTGTTTGCATTATATACTCGGAGTTTGTCAAGCTAATTCCCACCAGAAAGAGAGAGTCATAGTGCTAGCAGAGATTGACGAAACATCTACAGCTGGTCTCCAACCACCGTTGGACGAGTCCACGCTTTTGCAAGAGTTAGTCGCACAGTTCCTAGCCCATGATGGCTACGTAGAGACAGCCCGTGCATTCGCACAAGAGGTGGCCACGGAAACACTAGCCCTCCAGAACGGCCGCAACGAGCCACTGAAGAAATACGAAGTCGAAGAAGACCGCGAAGCCATCAATCGGAACAGTACGTCTATGCCTCTACATTCCTCCCAGCGCCAAGTCCCCACTGACAGCCCATAGAAATCCGCTCCGCAATCTTAGATGGCGACATCGATAAGGCCCTCAAGTATACCAAAGCGTACTACTGCAATGTCCTAGAAGACCACCCGCAAATCCACTTCAAACTGCGCTGCCGCAAATTCCTAGAAATGATGCGGCGGTCCAACGAACTCTCCACGGCAACCGCCACGAAGCGCCGTCGCTCAACCTCCTCCAACTCGCACGAGCATGCCGTCTTCGATCAGGAGATGGAGCTCGATGACGGGGATGATGACGCCTGGGCCACCGACGGTATGGACACTGAAGAACCGGAGGTCGTCGCGCAGTTCAACCAGCTCCTCACGGAGGCAGTACAGTATGGGCAGCAGCTGCGTGCTGATTACCCTACTGATGAGAACGGTGGTGATAAGAAGCTTCTGGATGATATCTTCTCGCTTGTGGCGTATCCTGATCCCAAGAGGTCTGTGCATGGCCATTACCTCGATGCGGAGGGGCGGGTGGCTGTGGCTGAGGAGTTGAACTCGGCTATTCTTGGTATGTTGCTTGTTCTATTTATTCTTTTTTTCTTTGTTTCTGTTTCCACTCGCCAACACCAATGCTAACATGGCACTATATAGTCTCATTGGGCAAATCATCTGCTGCCGCGCTGGAAAGGCTATACCAGCAAACTGAAGTGCTTGTTAACGAGATTAGTGAAGACGGTGGCGCCGGGGCGTTTATCAATGTTCGGGATGATATTCTGCTTTGACTGGCGCTGGGTTAGGGTCTTATTTTTCCCTTCTTTTTTTCCACTTTTCCTCACTGATTTTTTTTTTGGTGAAAGGAGCCACCGATCTCGATGTTTCATGTTGATTTACTTCTACTTTCATGACTCTTTACTTATTTTTTGTCCCAATTTTCCTTTTGTCAAATTAACTTCTACGTATCTCTTAGCCAGAATGATGAGTCCCTTAAGGATTACTTTTGAATGTTCCACGGTGAATTGAGTTCCTTAGTTTTTGTCATGTTTACTTAAACCTGTCGATATCTTTACTTGCCCTTATGAGTGTGGTAGTGATTATTATAGCATCTCCATGTAGGTATATTGTGGTAGTAGTAGCATTGTCTCCGTATAGTTAGTTCTTGACGTCATCTCGTTCTATACTCGGAGGCGGTGAGGTGCAGCAATATCAAAGCGGTAAGGACTCGCGAACACCTGGAGGCTTATTTCATCACAGCTGAATTTGGAGATCTCCGCTTTCTCGAGTCAAATGGAGTCTGTGATAGTCTGTGATACCTTGAAGCTGCCAAGTTCTCGGATGATCAGGCCTCTTCACACACTCAGCTCCCCCAAGGGGCCACATTCTTAATGGACCATCCACATAGCGCTGAGATCCTCAGCATTCCTACCCATTCCAGTGGTTCCACCACCCTACGCTGCTGCTGTGGCCGCAATGATTGTGCTTTACTCGAGCATAATAATGTAGCTCTCGAGGGCTTAGAGAAAGATTTGGAGACTGCCGCTAGGCTAGGTCAGGTACGTATCTTTTTGGAAATTAGCTGCCCAAAATGATGTGCTGTTCGTTGGGTATGATAAGACGCCAAGCTGTTTTGAGCCATGCATGTTTGATACATCAATTTGTCATTCCTCGCAGCACATTTTGTATCTTATTGCATTTTTTTTTTTACTTTTGCCCTTTCATTTATACCACTCAGATTGCACATCCTGCATACCTTGTGCAGACCCCACACCATTTGGAAGATGGCCTCCCTCAGATCACCATCTCCCATTCTCTCGCATTGTGTTGGCGTTCGTCATGGCTACCTTTTATGATTATACTGCTAAGGCAGCATATTTCGAGGCATCATCACTGACTTTTGCTCTACAGGCTTTGCTCCACCGTCATGAAAGTTATATGGCTGAAGCAGAAGAGGACCGCCATCGTTTGGTCGGCACCATTAACGATCTAGAGCGTGAAAAGCAAGAAGCTCAAGCAGAAAATACGCGTATAATCGAAGAGAATCGCAGTTTATTAGAGCAGCTTGACGGGTTGAATCAAGCGGTCGCCGAGTCTGACGACCATGTCAAGTCCCTAACGGTTACTTTGAAAAATACGGAGGCTGAGTTGCGAAGATTGACGGCCGCTGCAACGCGCGCCGCAGAACTTGAGGCGCAACTAGCTCTCATGGAGACAGAGCAGTCTAAGCTCCAAGAGAGCCTTGCGTCAGTGCATGAAGACGAGAGATCGGCCGTCCAACGGTGGAAACAAGCAGAAACCACCCTGCGAGACCTTCATGATCAGGTTGACCGCATTGAGAAAGAGGCACGTGAGGAGAGGGAGCGACATGCAGACCTCATCCAACGCATGGAACGCAAGAGAGCTGTGGAGCGCGAGCTTGACAATGCAGCGGGCCGTCTCAAGGGCGCCGCTGCCGCCTCCGAACTCAACCGTAATGCTGGTAGTACCAACGTGGTCTCCCGCTTTGTCAAGGATATCTTGCAAGACAATGCCAATTTACAAGTCGGGATCATGGAGCTACGTGACATGCTGGAGAGCTCGAATGAAGAAGTGCAGAATTTACGGGAACAAATCATCTCTCATCAGCCGCTGGCCGGCGTAGATGGGGAGGACAATGTACAGCCACGGCCTTCCACCACGCTGAGTGAGGAGCTACGAGCGAAGGAAGAACGACGCATTTCTCAGGAATTACACATCCATCATCATTTCCACACACCAACTCCAGCTCCAAGTACGAAAAAGGAGAAAGGAACGCTGAACCGTCGCGTGAAGAAACGCCGCCCCGCTTTGGGGAGCCCGGTAACAATGCACTCTGCAGCGCGAGCACAATCCCCCCGAAGAGCGCTTCATCGCTCCCAGTCTTCTGGATCCTCTATGTCAACTATTCTATCGCAAACCTCTGTATCCATCCCATCCCATTCATCCTCCCGGCGCTGGTCCTCACAATCATATGCTCCAGACTCGCTGGCAAGCTCTCCTCGGTCCGCGTTCCGGACGTCATCAATATTTGATCGTGTCGAACGTAGCGCTGATTATTCTGAGCCTACCAGCCCTGAAAGCACTGTGTTCTCTTCGCCTTTGATGCAGGCACGAAACCTGAAGGCTCTTGATATACCATACCGGCCAATGGGTGGATTTGATAATCATGATGCCACCGACGACCTATCCTCATATGGAGACAATTCCTACAGCCGCCAAGACTTCTCGGGTGAAAATCTCACAAGAGAGCCAGCTATCCCAGAAGAGGCCGAATCGTCCCCATCGGTGGCATACTTCTCGCCTATGGGTGACCCAATAACGACTACCGATGAGCTTTTTACCATGCATGTACAGCCTTCCTCGTTGCGCAGATCTTCTTCCCATGACAGCTTGCTCCCCGTCTCTGTTGCTGGGATGGACATTCATACTTCCACCAGTCGCCACAAGCGAATGGGTCACTGGCATCCCGGTATGCGGATTCCTCGGCGTATCCTGTCACCTAGTGTCGAATTATCATCAACACCCCCGGTGATCTCAGCCCCGGCCATTATAGCGGATCGTGCAAAGAGCTCAGAGCACACATCCCAGGCATTACTTGCTTCCATGGCCGCAAGCAATCAGACCAAGTCCGACACGGCGTCTATTGTATCCACAGACAGCACCAGCACCAGCACCAGCACCAGCTCAACCACAGCCCCCGGCCCCCGCAAAGCTACGACGTTGGGGCGTCGCATGGGAGGCTGGGTCCTAGGTCGTTGGGGCATGGCACCGGTCTCTACCGGCAATGACTCGCAAGATCCGACAGACTCGCCAACCACGTCTGTGGCATCGTCACCTTCTACCTCTACATCTACTTCCAACCCCGTTGACCCGCTAGCTCTCCGCTTCAGACACCCAGGCGTGAACCAGAAGGGTCCGATAATGGGCCTGCGGCCTCCGCCTCCTGCTCCAATCTCAATCCATGCAGAGGGCATAGACGAAGACCTACTGCGAGAGAGTCTAGTTGAAGAGAATCGCTAGATTTCTCGCAACATAAATACCTGCACATTCATTGTTCTTTAGCGCCTACACTCGTTTTAATCTTGCATTTAGTTTTATTTTTTTTACTTTTGCATCCTGCTCTCACGATTTTGTTGCATTTCTTGGATTCCTGGTTTGGAATGGCGCGAGCTGCGATGATACCCATGTTTTCATCTTTGATTTTTTAGACATGTCAAGATGAGACGATGTACACTCTTTAGTCCTTTCACAATATATATTTTACACGACCGGATCCTGTGGCTTGGGCTTGACTTCATTGAGTACCTCAATGCCATTGGAGTTTTATTCATCAAGATAATCGAGATGAACAATTTGCATAGCGTTCCCTTGGAGCTAGTTATATACAGTAGCAACAAGTTTCATGTAATCACTAACTTTTGCATCATTTGCATGATATCACATTTTCTAGTCATACTCATTACCTCGTGATATAAACGCAGTTCAAGTGGCTGCTTATTTTGTCCGTAAAATCCGATATGTCCGAATTGGGATACTGGTCGAATGGAAGAAACCTGTCTGGTCTTCTGATGGTGTAGATTCGAACGGGAGGGTTTCAACAGTGAATGAGTTGGTTTCTGTAAATGTTTAGCATTACACAAGATATGGCTATCAACTTTGTGTATAAGATTCCAAACTCACCACAGGCATTCAAGAACGTGCGGAAAGTATGCTCATTGCGCAGGGTCGCAGCAATGATAAACTCTTCAATGTGATAGTTCTCGAACAGATCCCGCACAGTAGACAGTAGTAAGGGAACAAGGTCGGTATCATAGATCTAGACATGTGAGCAGGAAAACCAAGTAAACAGCCCATAAGAACACCCACCAGATCAGCACCGAGAGCAACATCAAACCTCAGCCCAGTCCCCTCCTCATCCTCGTCAGAATGCAACCCAGCAAGATCCCCCTCCCTCGCCAACGGAGTCCCCCACTCCCAAACAGCAGGATAAATAGGAATAGACTCCCTCCCATCCAAATTATGCCTGACACAATCCCGAATATTATCAATAAGCGCCGGCTCACGATCAGTAACAACAACAGAGCGCACGCCGAGATGGCGCGCACAAACAAGCGACAAGAAGCCCGTGCCAGCACCTAATTCGATAACACGCTTACCGCGCACAAGAGCCTCGCCCGCTTCAGACGCCAGGAACGAACCGAGGTGCAGAGCAGCCTCCCATGTCCGATTTCCGGTAGTTCCAGCGGACAGAATTAGACCGCGCGATTCAGAGGTCGTGACAGTACGCTCCGGGGAGTTCCCCGCGCTAGATGTTGGCGCCGTGTACTTGACCAACGACAGCTGCTGCGCTTGCTGCAGGGCTGAGGGTTTCGGCTGTGAGACTAGTGTGCTCCAGCTTTCCATGAGATCGTCGTTGATCTCCTGTTTTCATGGGGGAGGGAAGAGGTTAGATAGGTGGAACATCAAGGAATATAGAAAGCGGGATCTGGTTTTGCATTGGTGTGTGGATGTACATGGGATAGAAAAGGAAAAGATAGGAAGTTCAAAGTGCAAAATGTAAAAACAAAAGGATTTAAATAGGTGGGTAAGCATACATCCTCCTCTGGATTGGTAATTGATTCCTCGATGCGTGAGAGAATCTGTTTCAGCACTCGGCTTCGGTAGCTGTCTGGTGGGATGGGGGAGACTGCATTTTCGTTGAACATGCGCTCGTACAAGGCTGCTTGCACGGCTGGCCGGATCAGCACAGGGCCTGGTGGGAGGGCCAAGTGCTGGAGCTCGACCAGCTGGAAATATTGTGCTGCTAATTTATCAATAGAGTCGGTCATGGTTGCGCGATGAACATAGTAATGAATTTGATATCACAGATATCATTGGAGCCCGAGCGAAGAGAGTGGATGAGTCAGGAATGAGGTAAGCAAGGGCTGATCAACACTTGTTGCCTCAGGCATTCAGTATCTTAGTCATTATAGCCTGAGGCATCCAGCTCAAATAGGCTAGCGTCTCCCCTAGCCGAGCCCACACCACACGAAAATTGAAAGTTCGACATCCTCAGAGACCCCGTCGACACTTCCTCCATCCAACGCACACACCAAAATGGCCGACTCTCCCGTCACTCTGCGGACTCGCAAGTTCATCCGCAACCCTCTGCTTGCCCGCAAGCAGATGGTCGTGTAAGAACCCCCCTGATTCTCCCCTTCGTCTTGGATCTGTGTGTGGGAAATGCATCGCAGGCGCGCAACATGGAAATTCGACAACCACCCAAGCAAAAACAAGAAAGAGAAGGAGGAATACAAATCGGAATACGCCGCAACACACACAGAAACAAGCATCGAAAAAAAACCAAAACCCCAGAAAACCCCGATCTGACATCTTTTCGCGAATATCTAGGGACGTCCTCCACCCCAACCGCCCCAACGTCTCCAAGGACGAGCTCCGCGAGAAGCTGGCCGATCTGTACAAGTCCAACAAGGACCAGGTCTCCGTCTTCGGTTTCCGCACACAGTACGGTGGTGGTAAGAGCACCGGCTTCGCTCTGGTCTACGACTCCTCCGAGGCCCTGAAGAAGTTCGAGCCCCACTACCGTCTCGTCCGTATCGGTGCCGCCAGCAAGATCGAGAAGGCTTCCCGCCAGCAGCGTATGTTTTTCTCTTCGTCTCTCTCTTCGTGTCGGCGATTATCAATCGCACACATAATGCTAACCCCCTTTCTCCCTCCACAGGCAAGCAACGGAAGAACCGCTCCAAGAAGTTCCGTGGTGTCGCCAAGGTCAAGGGCCCCAAGAAGAGCAAGGATTAAGCGCCTCATCTGTAACTATTCGCACGATTCAACATGGACCGATGATGCGGCATGGCGCGATGGGAAAGATTATGGCGGTGACGGCTTTGGCTCTGGAGTTTCCCACCTGGTTATGGCTTGCCCGGACCCAGGTGCGGTCGGTCGTGTGTGGGGGGAGTGGTTTATCTTCCTTTTCAGCGAACATCAGACTAAAACCAAAAATGATGCCCGTTGATTGGTGAAGATCGTGGACGGATACTCTTTTTTCTTCCTGTGCTTGTTGGAGCTGGTGATTCCCGAGAAAAAAAAGACCTGGCGATCCCCATGGAAATTTAAAACAGGGCGTCAGTGTTGTGGTTCTTTGTGTGTATGTTTTTTTTGGGGAGGGGATCATCAGTCTTCGTGAAGACGGCCGGGATTATGAGAATCCGGGCTTCGGCTGTTTGCCCGGGATGAAATTACATTTTACTTGTTTCTCTTCACTCGGTCTGGCGGTCTTGTAGCTGTACGTGTACTTGTACGTTTGCACGCTGGTACGGGGCCATGGATACTCTGGTGTAGTTGGATCTGCAGACTGTAGCCCCAAGACCCTCTGCGGCGTAGTCTAGGCTCAGTCTATATCAAGCCATGCCCCTCCATGTTCTATGCTTCAATGCGGAGTGCCTAGTGCCTAGTGCCTACTCCAATGCCCACCATGCATAGTTCACACCAAGAAGCATGTCTAACTCGGTTGATGTAACTGTCGGCCCTCTTGCCTACATCAATGTAAGGACATTAATACACAAAACCAAAGAGATTGAAATGATCATGGCAGTCCCTTGGTCCCCATGGCATGGCCAAAAGCCCAATCTGACCTTCCAAGAACCTCTCCGTCACAACCGCTTCCTGCCCCGTTCAAGCAGGTACTTGTAGAATCAGGGGTGTACTCAATACTTCCAACACCACGACCAAGAACAATGCGCCAAGCCAACATATATACCCAGCAACATTCCACACCACATGCTCTATTCCATCCGAGAAAACAGAGGCATGATAGTCCTGCGTGTCTTCAACTCTCTCCTTCTAGTAAACGCTCCATTCCTCCACCCACGCAATATACAACTCCCGCACGCAGGGCGGGAAGGAGACGAGTCCTTCATCGGACTCGATGTATCCTTCCACGTCTTCGATATCCTCAACAGCTCGCCAGAAGAAGTCAGTTCCGTATTCTGGGAATACGCGGAAGTTTCAAGGCAGGCTTGACAGCTCAGGTTTGAGATAAGGGGCTTCAATTACCGTCATCTCCACGGTGAAGCCATCCGGCTCGGTTGTGGTTTTGAGCACGAAATCAAATGTTGTTTTAATAACTACCGTTCTTTATCAGACTCGGTGCATGGTTCTTCGGAAAGCGTGCGCCATGCGTCGCATAGGTTCTTGATGGATTTGGTGTATTTCTGGGATTTGGATTGGGATTGGGATTGGCAGCTGAATACAGTGAGAGCTTTGAGGAGTTTGGATGTCTTGGTTACTTTTAATCGGCGCGTGCACTGGGTTAGATGGGGCAGGTTTGGTAATGCGGGGGAGTGGTGTCTAGCGGCGGAAAGTGCTTGTCTAGAAGTACATATCCCAGGAGCCTACGCGTCTGTGAGTCAAGTGCGGGCGTTTATAAGATCGTGATATATATATATATATATATGTGATTCTGTGTGGACCAATTGTGGTGGTAGGGCATGGGAAAGGGGATGTCTATTAAAAGAAACGCTAACCGCCGTAGTGTGAACGGTTGTTCCTCTTTTCGGAAAATAAACAATAGGCGCAAGTGTCTTAATCAAGCTCCTTTCAAATTTCCGAGATACGATTCTCGGAAAATATCCTGTCAAAGCATTAGGTTGCATAGACAACTTGGGAAGTTACTGCCTAAGGCGCTGAAGCCCTAATTCAGAAGACGCATATTATTATATACTATTGTATACTATTATACCTGCCCCCCTAATATTGCAGCTGATCATTGTCCGAGCAATTCAGCCCTTGTGATTAATTGTAATTCAGCAATCATGGCGCTACTTCAGATACATATAGAGTAGGTAAAAGATGTATCTTCCTCTATACCAGCGACCTAAATCCTCTGCAACAAGCAAAACCCGAACTAGTTACTCCCGACCAAAAAAAAACAAAAAAAAGAATCACAAACCAACAAATACAATGCAGGAACCAACTTCCCAAAACCCAAATCACATCTAACACAACAAGACCTCACCCAACCGAGAGGGGCTGTGTAAGTATATCCCTCGGGGTGGATCGCTTGTACGATGGGGCAGATTACACAACCTAGAACAAATTCCCTTTCAAATAATCCCAATATTCGTCTTTAAAATTGCATTTCCCATATGGAAATACCACATTCCAATTCCACGTGGACCTGTTCTGTTCAGGATACTGGTCGTCTGACGAGATACGTAGATGCACATCTACTACCGTAGGATTTCCGACAGCCAAGTACGCGGTAGGGTTGTATACGGCATGGCGGGTTGGGTCATTGTACCACTGCATCCCAGTTAAGGGCGGGAGTCAGGAGTCCGCCGATGTACAGATTTGTGTGCTACCTTCTGATTCATTGGGAAGGATTCTGGTGCTGGTCCCCGGGTGCAGGGCACATGGTTAGCCCTAGTCTGTGTATGTTGCTAGTGAGGGCGGATAGGGGGATTACATGGAGGTTGGGTTGGGTATAGGTATTGGACTTATTGAACTGGGAGGTTGTATTAGGTGCTGGATCTAGATATAGATTCTCGAGTAAGGATAGATAAAATGAATATGTAACAGACATTACTTTCAGATAGGCCGTACAAAGCAAGTTAAGGAACACCTTCCACGCTTTGAGAAACGGCTAGAAAACAAAAGACTAGAATTAACGAGCTTCCCTGAGTCATTTGTCTGGTTGGGACACAGATATTGCATATCACAGACAGAGAGTTCCTCATAGTAACAAGTAACAATAGGAAACCAGGATATTCCACCAAAGACTGAAAACACATGACAATAAAAAGCATATTTCTTGAAACAGACATAGAACCACAGATATAAACCAGTGCGTAAAGCCACTCTGGGGTATTAGGGAGTAATGCTGGACGGGTGTAACAGGATAGGCACCTCATCGTCCATGGGATATTTTTTTTTCTCTTTTGGATGAACATAAGATGAACATAAACAGACAGAAGATGACAGAACGAGGAATAAATCAAAACAAACCAGAATAAACAGCAAAAGACCAGAGCGACGAACAAGACTAAAAACAGAGAACAGCCATGAAAAAAGACATTAAATAGGCAGAATAAAAAGCAGGCATAAACGGCCTTGATATGGGTATCTCTTTTGTGTATCTTGTAGGCAAGAAAGCAACCAAGCAAGAGACCAACCAGGGGAAAAAGAAAAAGAAACGAGAACCGCGAGGACTAAAAATCAAGAACGCACCAAGAAGTCGACGGATAAAAGACCTCATGTTCGGTACAATATCACCAAAGCGAGACCGAAGTCAAACTCAATACGCCCCCTGATGACCGAGGGGCAAAACAGGCGAACGATGCAGATCGACGGACCGCCCATAATCCGCCAATCCATCAACCAAAAAACCATACGGCAAAGCAACCGTCGAGTCCGCATGTCGAACACGCGTGTAGGGCAGCCCGTTAACAAGCGTGGGCGCCGAGCAACGCACATCCCCCTCAACAACGCCCCTCGACTTCCGGCGCTCACTGCCCGCATACCCATACGCGTCAGGCGCACAATCAGAAGTCAACGCGAGAAGACGCTGTCCGGCGCCGCTATCGCGTGAGAACGTGCGTCCTAGACGTGCATCGGATGGGTTGTACTCACCCACGAGAGTACTCTCTATCGTGTCCAGGGCTGGGTAAGGGGGGTTTGCAGCGGAGGGGGCCATGGAGGATGAGGATGAGGCTGCGGGGAGTGCGGCGGGATCCTCTGTTGTGGACATGGGGATGTATCCGAAGACGAGGTCTGATGTTCCGTCGTCTGAGTCGGTTGGCTTGCGGGCCGAGGGGCTGACGTTGTAGAGACCGTTGCTTGGGACGGTGGGCATGGGCACTGTGCGGCCATCTGGGGAGGTTGCATACCGTGGGTTCCAGTGGCCCTGGCCCTTTGCGTCTGGAGCTAGGGTCATGCCTGAGAGGCCGTCTGGGAGGGTTGAGAGGTTGATGCTTTGCTGGGGCTGGCTTCGGCAGATTGGGGGTGTTGGAAGGGTGCGGTCTACAGCGTCTGTGTAGGCAGTTCCCATTGCTCCTGTTGACTGGGGCATTTCAATGGGCATGCCTTGGCCTGGGAGAACGTAGCCGTATGCAGCTTGGTTCATGTTGGTGCTGTGTTCTTCGAAGAACTCGCCGTTTGTGGGTCTGCCGTTGAGATCCCAGGCCCGGTTGCCCCATGCGGTGCCATAGTCAAGCATTGCTCCCGTGCTGGACAGCATATAACCCGGCGATGTTTGGCCGTGGTAGTTGGCTGACTGGTCCTCATAGGAGTGGTCCATGCCGACGGGTTGTCGTGAGAAGTTGGACTGGATATCCAGCTCGTAGTCTTCTCGATGGTATGGAGCCCGCATTTGCGGGGAGCCCATGAGGAATGACCTTCCTTGGCCCTTGGTTGCATAGAGTCTCGCTGCTTCTCTAGCAGCGTCTTCGGGGGCCAAAGAGTTGACCTAGAAAGCAAAGAAAGATGAGGTTAGTGTAGCTCTTTCGCTGTAGATATTGTGAACTCGGGCTTACTCGTATGTATTGGCATTCAGTGGCTCCAACACTACGGCAGCTGGAGCAAGCTAGGCCAGTGTTGAGATCACCGTTGCACTTGATTTTTCTCTTCCGGCATCGATTGCACTGGAGGGTTAGAAATCGCCGGGGGATCAAGATGGAGAGAGAGAGAGAGAGTACTTACGGCGACTAGGGCTCGCTTCCTCTGTTTCCGTGGCTTCTCATCTCGCTCTATAATAATACTGCGTTCCTGCTTAGCCACACGCATTGACCGAGCCATCGAAATGGTTGAATGCCGGGCTTGGTCTAGTCCAGACAGATTGTCGTACGTGTGATCCATGATATGGCAAAGAACAATAACCCGTTGCACTGTTCAGCAAAGTAGAGAATCTCCAAAGAAAAAGATCACTGTGAATGCCTATAAGTCGAGGTTTCATGAGAAGAGAAAAGTAGAAGAGAATGGAAGAGACCTGGGAAATAGGGCTAGATTTAAGCCCTGGGTTGGTAACAATCGGTGTGATTGATTGCCTTCATTTTTATTTTTTATAATATATAGACATGATGCGATATTTTTGCCCCCTGCTTTTCTTTTTTCCTGTATATTTTATTATTATTCTCTATATGCTGTGTGTTGAGATCTCAGAAGAAGACATATACAGTAGACCAAAAGTACCCTGGACCTAGTTTCTTTTCTTTTTCTTTAGTTTTCCTATTTCTTATTTCTTATTTCTTATTTCTCTTCTTTTTTTTAGACTACTGTTTTATCTCTCTGTTTTATTAAATTATTTTCCAAGGGGAAAATGATATGCACAGTTCCGACCAGATTCCCCCAGTTGCTCCCAAGTTGCTCCCAGTTGCCCTAAGTTGGCTCCAATTGCCCCCCAATTACCCCCAATCGCCATATAAAACAGAAAAATGCCCATATTTTTTTTTTAAAAAAAAAGGAGGTTTCACAAGGTAACGTCACACACCTGATAGCCATGACGAGAATAGAGTCCTCCGGTAGGTAGTGTTTCAGCCGATTTGATAGATTTGATAGATTTGATAGATTTGACAGATTTGACAGGCTTTTTATTTTTATTTCCTTTTTTTATAAGGTGTATCTCTAGATCCAATCGAGAAAACGGGCAACTGCCGAGCTACTGTTTGTAGATACCGGGGGAGTATACCCCGATGTCCGTGAAAATGTTTGCTCGATAGTTTTTGTCAAATAGTACACACTTCGAGGGGGGGGACATATGTTATCTGGGCAAACGCACGGTCTCTCAAAGAAATAAAAAGAGAAAAAAAAAAAAACAAACAAACGTCTGTCTCAGGATACTTCAAATGTCTCAATAAAGAAAGAGAAGAGAAAAAGAAAAAAAGAAAATATACATCTCTCATGACACCTGTCACTTAGACAAGCGCACGAGTTGACTTCCCCGAGTCAAGCGCGCTCTATAGAAAAGCCAGGGATGAATGATCTAACAGGCTGATCATTGACATGGGGGTTGATCCTAGTGTTCTTTAGCGCTTCCGGTACGCAACTAGATGGAAATGGAAGGGAGAAAAAAAGCAAATTATGTCCCTAAAATGAGGATTACCTAGTGTATGGGACTTCTTCTGACATTCATCAGATCTTGATCACGATCACTAAAGGCTAAAAGAAGAAGGGGGGGGGGAGTGGGGGGAGGATCTAAAAGTGGTAGCTAGGATGCATGAACTTCTGGGATACTTACAAGGTTCACATATTGCTTGGGGTTAATGTGGAGAGAAGTGGGTTTTTGCGTTACAGTATGACATGGGGTAAGTAAATAGAAGGGGTGCTCCAATATCAGTATAGTAAAAGATTAGTAGAATAACTTGGAAACTCTCATGCCAACTCATGCATAAGACATCCAGTGTCAGCACACGATAGGGCATCAAAAAAAAAACCAAAACAGTGGGGAAGGTAATCAGAGTCGGGGTTTCAAAATACAGATCTAGACCCCCATGGAGTCTCTAGCAGGTATTTAGACAAGTTCCGGCAGTTCAAGGTTTGACGATGCACGACATTCGGGGGGAATTAGGAATTGCGATTCAAGAAGCAGGAGAAAGCTCTGACTACGCCAGGCTACTCCAGGCTACGCTAGCCGGCTCCGAGTTGACTCGCCAGGAACACATGTTGGGATTGAGACTGGCTTTTGTTGCAGACGATACGGTGGAGGCAACCCCTGGCTGACTGGAGCTTGCTCCCTAGAATCGAGGAGAATCTAGGCAAGAGGCTCATTCAGGACTGATCATATCTCAGCCCACGTGTGTGGCTCTTTCTCAAGAAGTTAGTCTGTGGTCATAGTGAGGATAACCCGTTGTATGTTGCTGCAGGAGGCCGCCCGTTTCCCCTTCCCAACGTTTCTGTTGTGGAACAGCTCACGGGGGAAGATAGTACTGTCCTAGCAAAAGGAGGACCGTGTAGCTTCCGTGGAAGCTGCAATACGGTACCATGAACTTGAGTGGGGAAAAGAGAGAGAAGGCGAAACAGTACAACAGGGTGGCTTGGTCTCTCCAAGGATTGACAGTCACTCGTGAACTTCTGCCAAGAGATGCTTCTTTTGGCTGGGCCTGCTGCTGCATGAGGGATATAAGCACACAAACAGTTCAAACTTGGAATCCCAGAGTCGATCAAGGCCCTTAATAAGATCCGCTGCACGTTGAGCTCAAAAGCGTAAGGTTATGTCCATTATGTCCAACGGGGACATTCGGAAGATATGCCGCTCGATTGGCAAGCACCGTTTCACAAGTCTCCCGGGTCGATCATCCGGAGAGCCCTAGAGCTGCGCAGCATGTACCCATCGGTAAATTCGTGGAAAATCTTTGTGTGTTAGAAATGGGGGAGATTGGAGAAAAGAAAAGCAAAAAAAAAAAAACAACACAGAGGCTCAGTTCCCTCCGGTTGGGGATCCCCGCGGGCGGTGATTGGTCAAAGCTCCGGCGATCGTCTCTCTTGCATCTCACATTTCGCAGACTTTCACATTCAGTCTCTCGGTCTCGCTCTCGATCTCTGTACCTACCTATCTCTCTCTTATTACCAAATCAGTATTTGTCCGAGGTTATCGACCAAGCGCCTAATTCAGTGTCTCACGATTCCCCGCCATGAGCGCGCTTTTAGAGACCTCCCTGGGCGACATTGTAATTGACCTATTGGTCGATGATGCACCCAAGGCGTGTGACAAGTGAGTGGCTCCGCTCCTTGGCTTTCCCAGTCTGCTGAAACCTGAAACTAAGCTCATTTGGTGTGCTTTTAGCTTCTTGAAGCTATGCAAGCTGAAGTACTACAATTTCTCGCCCATCCACAGCGTCCAAAAGAACTTCACCTTCCAGACCGGTGACCCGCTCGGCCCTGACGCACCCGAGAGCGATGGAGGATCTTCAGTCTGGGGTCTGCTGGACGGACCGTCGAAAAGAACCTTTCCACTCCAGGTGTCGCGCAAGTTGAAACACTTGAAACGCGGCACGGTGAGCATGGCGACGGTACCAGCCAAGAACGACCCCGACCAACGGATAGCTGCCAGTCAATTCATCATTACACTTGGAGACAATTTGGACTATTTAGATGGCAAGGCTGTGATTTTCGGCAATGTCGTTGAGGGCTTCGATGTCCTGGAGAAAATCAATGAATCCTTTATTGATGACCGAGGTCGACCGCTGAAGGATATTCGTATTCGTCACACGACTGTCCTTGACGATCCCTTTGATGACCCACCGAATCTGGTTGAACCACCTGAAAGCCCGGTGCCCTCCAAAGCCCAATTGGCTACGGTCAGAATCGCGGACGATGAGGACTTGGATGATGAGATGGATGAAGAGGCTATGGACAAGCTGCGTCGCGAGCGTGAGGCTCGCGCACAAGCGTTGACATTGGAAATGGTGGGAGATCTACCGTTTGCCGACGTCAAGCCGCCAGAGAATATTCTTTTTGTTTGCAAGCTCAACCCGGTCACTCAAGGTTTGTCGCATTTCCCCAGGAAACCCGTCAGATTGTGCTAACCAATACTAGATGAGGATCTGAATCTTATTTTCAGCCGCTTTGGAACGATCTTGTCTTGCGAGGTCATTCGGGACAAGCGCACCGGTGACAGTTTACAATATGCCTTCATTGAATTCGAGGAACAAAAGGATTGTGAACAAGCCTATTTCAAGATGCAGGGTGTCTTGATCGATGATCACCGCATCCATGTGGATTTCTCACAGAGTGTAAGAGCTCATTACCACTATTTCCTAGACCAATATGCTAATACATCCCAGGTATCCAAATTATCTGAAAGCTGGCGCAATTCCACCGTCACCAAGCGCCGAGAGAGAGGTGGATTTGGTGGTGTTGCAGATCTTGAAGCGAAACGCCAGTACCGAAAGCTGGACGATACGCCTCTCCCTGAAGATGATGCTAGGTATCGAATGATGTTTGACAAAAACAAGAATAGGGGCGCTCCAGCTCTGCCCCGCGAGCCTCGACGGGAAGCTCCGTCAGATCGTCCCCGCGTTCGTCGAGATCGAGGGAGTCGAAGCCCCCGCCGAGATGGACGGGATCGATACCGTCGTCGATCCTATAGTCGCAGTCCACAACGGGATTCGCGAAGAGATTCACGAAGAGATTCACAGAAAGAACGGGGCCGTTACAATGACCGTGAACGACGATAGTATTCAAAAATATCCCCTATTCTCAAATAAATACGTGCTCTGAACATATCCACTCGACTTCGCCCCTTGTTGTAGCAAGCCAAGGCCCCGCTTTGACTCGTGTAATACCAATGAGCAGGTCTCACTCGCTAGCCACTCGTATGGATAGCTCGTTATTATTCGCCTTTGCAGATCCCTAAAAATAAACTAGAGCCCACTTGGCTACTGATGGTCAGGGATATATTAGCCAACTGGAGCATATTGACTGTGTGGCGTGGACTTTAAGGTGTGAGGTACTTAATCAGCTTGGAGCTTCACCCCACGTTTATTTTTATTTACTTTTCTCCTTCCTCTTCCTCTTCTTCTTCTTCCTTCTCCTCCTCTCAATTTATCTTTCTGCTCTTTTCTCTCGTCTCAAAAATATCCATCAAAATGGCAAGCGTAATCAAAGATGCTGTCTCCAATGTTCTTGGAAAGCTTCACGGCACCACTCCAGAGATTCCTCGTGAACCCTCGGTGGAGGAGTTCCAAGCACTACAAAAGAAATACACAGACGCTGGACAAGGGCATGTCTTCGTCTTCATCGAGGAATTGACTACCGTCGAGAAGTCACAGCTCTTCCACCAGCTGTCCACCTTTGACCCCACTCGGATCAACGAGCTGGCCGACAAGGCCCTCAACCCTCCTCCCGCCGAGCAGGGGGCCGTTACCCTGGAGCCCCTCCCTGAAGTTGCCTCAGCCTCCATCCTCGACTCCGACCCCTCAGATATTCAGCAATGGTACGAAGTCGGCCTGAAGGAGGTGGCGGCGAACAAGGTGGCCGTGGTCTTGATGGCTGGTGGACAGGGTACCCGGCTTGGCAGTTCTGCCCCCAAGGGCTGCTTTGACATTGGTCTGTTGAGCGAGAAGTCGCTATTCCAATTGCAGGCCCAGCGTATTCTCAAGCTGCAGTCTCTCATCGGTGGTCAGAACGTAGTCATCCCCTGGTACATCATGACCAGTGGGCCGACACGCAAACCCACCGAGGAGTTCTTCGAGAAGAACAACTACTTCGGTCTTGACAAGAGCAATGTTATGATCTTCGAGCAGGGGGTTCTGCCTTGTATCTCCAATGATGGCAAGATTCTTCTCGAGACCAAGGGCAAGGTATGTAGCATACGAGGCTAGCTCAAACATGTGGGAGAGATTTGTTGACCCTTGCATATAGGCCGCTGTGGCTCCTGATGGAAACGGTGGCATCTACCAGGCCCTGGTAGTCTCCGGTGTGCGCGAGGACATGCGCCGCCGTGGCATCAAGCACATCCACCTCTACGGAGTAGACAACTGCCTCGTCAAGGTAGCCGACCCGGTATTCATTGGCTTTGCAGCCTCCAAGAACGTCGATATCGCGACTAAGGTGGTGCGCAAGCGCAACGCTACCGAGTCCGTTGGCTTGATCCTGTTGAAGAACGGCAAGCCCGACGTAGTCGAGTACTCTGAGATTGATAAGGAGACCGCCGAGGCTAAGGATCCCAAGCAGCCCGATGTCCTCAAGTACCGTGCCGCCAACATCGTCAACCATTACTACTCCTTCGGGTTCCTCGAGTCGATCGAGAACTGGGCGCACCAGCTGCCCCACCACGTGGCACGCAAAAAGATTGCCTGTGTCGATACTCAGACTGGTAACCTTGTCAAGCCCGAGAAGCCTAACGGCATCAAGCTGGAGCAGTTCGTCTTCGACGTGTTCCCCATGACACCGCTGGAGAAGTTCGCTACCCTTGAGGTGCACCGTCACGACGAGTTCTCGCCTTTGAAGAACGCTCGCGGCACTGGTGAGGACGACCCTGATACCAGCCGTGCGGATATCATGGCCCAAGGCCAGCGGTGGGTTGAGGCTGCGGGTGGTATTGTTATTACCGATGGCGAGGCCGTTGGTGTTGAAGTTTCTCCTCTCATCAGCTACGTATGTCTCTTTCTTCTATCTTGTCTTGGTATCTCAACTAACATATATCACAGGCCGGTGAAAACCTGGAATTCCTCAAGGGACGGCAAATTAAGGCACCGGCCATCCTGGAGCGGGAGGAGTAGATTAGATGGGATCTAACCAGTCGGATCTCGCGGAGAGATCCTTTTGGAACGAAGAAATGAATTGCATTGTGACACTTTTGTTTTGGAGAATGGATCTACTGTAGGAATGTAGGGGCAAAGAATCTGTAGAGTATTCAAAATATCACGATAGATAGAATATAGAATATAGAATATAGAGTATACCATATACCATGTCCTATTTACATCGTATATACAACTTATACAACATAGAGTATTATAGGTAAATAAACGCCTTACGCAATACGGAAAAGCCCGGGAGCTAAAGCGGTTTGACGAGTTTGTTCTTTTTCCACTTTCCCTCTCTTTTTTTGTGTGCATTTTCTTGAAGAAGAAAAAAGAAGTTGGAGTTGAGAAGAGGTTATTGAAGTTGTTGAGAGTGTAAGTTATGTCCTTTCTCTTTTGTTTTTGTTTTTTTTTTTTTTCTGTGTGGTTTCCCTTTGTCCCACTTTTTTCTTCGAGTGGGCTGTCAAGAAACGTTCCTACTTTTCTCCAAGGGTTCTCAAAAAGCTGACCAAAAGGGTACTATAGACTTTGAAAAGGATTTGAGAAGAGAGTTACTGTGAGAGTGAGTGAGATGTGTGGGTGTTTCGTGTTTCGCCGTTCAAGCTCATGCTCTCCCCCGCCGATCTACGTCTTCCCCTCTTTCGCTTCAAATTTTTGTGATATGCGATTGTGCTGGACTCGGACAACGTCGAATACGATATACACTGGAATTGGAGTCAAAACAAGGACAGACGACACATGATCACCACACAATTCAACAATCCCGGCAATGGAGGGGAAGACGCTGCTTATCGACGGAGCTATACCAAACCATATAAACCCGGCACCGGGCTGACTTGCGATGGATAGATTACCGCCAGAATGATGTTGTCTCGTCGCGCATGCTACAAGTGTGGCACTATTGGTCACTATGCTGGTTAGTATAGTTGGATTGCTATATCTGGGGTTAAACTAATTCCTCGGTAGAGGTCTGCTCTTCCACCGAGCGTCTCTGCTACAACTGTACGTGAATATCTCCCCGAGACGTGATACTCTTACCTGACAGGATGCTAATATTTCTGAACTCATAGGCAAGCAGCCCGGTATGTTCGATCATGAGTGATAGTACTCAAAACAAGCTTCTAAGTTATCATCTAGGCCACGAGTCGAGCGCCTGCCCTCTGCCCCGTACCACTGAGAGTAAGCGATCACTCAACATCAACCCCCGCCACTCCAGCTTGCTAACACCATCCAGCCAAGCAGTGCTACAACTGCCAGGGCCTTGGTCACGTCCAGGCTGACTGCCCCACTCTGCGCCTGAACGGTGGTGCTAACGGCCGCTGCTACAACTGCAGCCAGCCTGGCCACCTTGCTGTACGTTTCCGAATCCCAAGTCCAGACCTTGAACCTTCGAACCAGTTATTAACCCCACTCCAGCGCAACTGCACCAACCCCACCGCTCCCGGAGCTGGTGCTCCCCCTACCGGTCCCGCCGCTGGCCGCGGCGCCGGCGGTGCTCGCGGTGGTTTCCAGGGTGGTTTCCGCGGTGGATTCAGCGGCTACCCCCGTGCCGCAACCTGCTACAAGTGTGGTGGTCCCAACCACTTCGCCCGTGACTGCCAGGCTCAGGCTATGAAGTGCTACGCCTGCGGCAAGCTCGGCCACATCTCGCGTGACTGCACCGCTCCCAACGGTGGTCCCCTTAGCTCCGCCGGCAAGGTCTGCTACAAGTGCGCCCAGGCTGGCCACATCTCCCGCGACTGCCCTACTAACGAGGGTGCCGCTGCTCCTGTTGCTGCCGTTGAGGCTGCTCCCGTCGCCGCTGTCCCTGTTGTGGCGGCTGCCCCTGCTGTCGTCGCTGTTGAGACTGCCACTGAGGCTAACGCTGCCCCTGCTGCGGCTCCTACTACTGCCGTCGCTTAAGTGTGTTCGTCTCTGTCTCTCCATTGTGCATCCGCTATTGGAGGAATGCCTGGGGTTCCTTTTCTTCCTTGATTCTGTATTACGGTCGCTTTCCCTACACCTCGATCGGTCCTTTCTCTCCGCCATTTCTTCCTTTGCATATATTTAAATCACATCCTCTGTTTTGGGAACAAGGTCTGGTTTTGGACCTTAAAAACAACAGCTTTGGGTTTCCCTTTTTCACCCCTTTTGGAACTTATTCTTTTTTTTACTTATTTTTTTATCACCCTATCATGTATACGACGAACAAACAGAAAAGTTCTTTTTAGTTTTGTTTTTCGCGAAGTCACCGACTTGACTTTTCCAAGTCTTACGATTGGCGTCTGTTGTCTATTCTCATGGATTATCTTTCTTGGTTTTCGATCGACTCTTGGTTGCGGTTTTCCTGAATGGGGCCAAGGAGAGAACGAGGAGATGAAGTGTGGCAATGAGAGGATATGTTGGAAGCTGAGGGGAATTGGATTCGGGGACCGTTGCAACTGGAAAGAAAGAGGACTTCCAGATGGGAAGGAAGAGTCCTGAGAACATTTTGAGAGTCTAAAAAAGAAATATCTCAATCATCTTGTTCTTGTAGTGTATAGATGTGGTGAAGTGCTTGGTAACAGTCTGAACCCGTGACCTTGGACACTGAAGTCTTCACATCTCTTCCCAGATTGTTCACTCTACAATCTCCCCCCATCAGTCATCTTCACCTAGCCATCTTCAATTGATCCTATCAAGATGCCAGGCTCGGTTGGAAGTGATGAATTCGATGATGATGAGGTACAACAAACTCCCCATCCCCACGCATGCCCAGAACTGTCAATCTAACCAGTAAATGATCTACAATTACAGAACTTCATTCTGGACATCGATGGTATCCAATCTCATGGCATTGGCGCAGCTGACATCGCCAAGCTAAAGGCCAATGGGTTCTACACCATTGCTGTTAGTGTCTCAACCCTAACCACTTCATCTAGTCCAAGCCCATGCCATCCAATAAATCTAACCATTCACCCAGTCCGTCCACGGTGCCACCCGCAAAACCCTCTTGAAAATCAAAGGATTCAGCGAAGTGAAGGTCGAGAAAGTGAAAGAAGCAATTCAGAAATGTCTTCCCACCGCTTCAGGTTTTATCACTGCAATGGAACTCCACCACCAGCGCAGGAAAGTCGTCCGTATCTCAACTGGCAGCAAACAATTCGATTCAATCCTCAACGGGTGAGTACACAATACCACCAATCTCTCCCCCTACCCCCTTCCTCCAAAGCCAAAGTCACCAGCCAACCCTCATCTAACACCAGACCAGCGGCTTCCAAAGCATGAGCATCAGCGAAGTCTTCGGTGAATTCCGCTGCGGCAAAACGCAACTCTCACACACGATGTCCGTAGTCGCCCAACTACCCAAAGAATCCGGTGGAGCAGCCGGCAGAGTCGCCTACATCGACACAGAGGGCACGTTCCGACCCGAGCGCATTGCTCAAATCGCCGAACGGTTCGGTATTGACCCAGAGACGGCGCAGGAGAATATTTCCTATGCGCGCGCGCTGAACAGCGAGCACCAGCTCGAGCTGCTAAATACACTTTCTCAGGCGTTTGCGGGTGGCGAGTATCGGTTGCTTGTTATTGATAGCATTATGAACTGCTTTCGTGTTGACTATTGTGGGCGTGGGGAGTTGGCGGATCGGCAGCAAAAGTTGAATCAGTTTTTGATGAAGCTGGCGCATATGGCAGAAGGTGAGATTAATGGTTCTGTATTTTTGTTTTCTTTTGGTGGCTGTTGGCTGATTGGGTTTGCCTTGAAGAATTCAATGTTTGTGTCTTGATGGTGAGTGAGATCTCATGGGTTTCGAGGTGTTGTGGCTCACACTTCGGTTCAGACCAACCAGGTCCAGAGTGACCCTGGTGCCAGTGCCCTCTTCGCCGGAGCTGATGGTCGCAAGCCCGTCGGTGGTCACGTTCTTGCTCATGCTTCGACTACTCGTGTGCTCCTTCGGAAGGGTCGTGGTGATGAGCGAGTCGCGAAGATCCAGGATTCTCCTGGTGAGTACTTCGATATATTCCGGGTTTTGTCATCGACCTAACTCTTTCTAAGACTGCGCTGAGCGTGAAGCAATCTATGTTATTACCAATGGCGGGATCAATGATCCTGAGAAGGCTTGAAGGTGTGGGGGAAACGATGTATCCATGCTGAGAGAAATGCTCGGCAGTCACGATTTTCACGATGTATCCGATTTGATGCTGAGACGATGATATTTCTACCTTATTCTACCTTTAGTCAATTCATATATAAATAATAAGGGTGCAAGTTATGGTCATATTGATGTAGTCAAAGCCCTAATTAAGAGGTTCACCGCCTACACCGCCGCTCTGACACCCCGGCAAAACTTTGTGCCAAGAGCAAATCTGCAGAAAAAGTTCAGTTTGATCAACGCAACAATCCGGCAATCAAACCTCCATTCAAAATGAAGGTCAAATCCGTGCAGGTAGAAGGGTACACCACTCTACCCCTGCAGCTCCCCACAACCCCCCTCTTCCCCAAACCCGCAACACACTACCTCTACCTCCGACCACACGAGCCCCGAATCCCAGACCCAGATTCCACCCGCTCCCTCTTCATCGTCAATGTCCCAATCGACACAACAGAAGCCCACATTCGCCACCTCTTCGGCACGCAACTCACCGCAGGCCGCGTAGAAAGAGTCCAATTTGAAGATGTGCAGACCAAAAAGCGCGCAGCGGCAACAACCACAGAAACAAACCTTACCCAATCCAAAAAGAAGCGCAAGCGCGTAACCGCCGACGACTTCGAACGCCACCTAGACGACATCACCCTCCCGTCAACCTGGGACCGCAAACTGCAAAAGAGCGGAGCCCACGCAGTCGTCATCTTCGCCGACAAGCCCAGCATGGAATCCAGTCTGAAAGCCGCCACCAAGGCCGCCAAGCGCGGCACCACCATCATCTGGGGTGAGAGCCTGCCAACAGACCGTATCCCCGCCCTCGGACTGAACCGGTATGTCGCGCATGAGCGGATGCAGTACCCTGATCGGGGAACTTTGCTGCGGGCAGTGAATGAGTTCATGACTACGTTCGCGCAAGTATCTGAGGCGCGCAAGCGCGAGGATCACAAGCGTCTTGCTGTGCCGGATGAGGATGGATTCGTTACTGTTTCGCATGGACCGAAGTTGAATTCTGTGGCGAGGGAGGAGGAGATGAGGGAGCTTGTTGAGAAGCAGAAGAAGAAGAATGAGGGACTTGAGGACTTTTATCGGTTCCAGTCTAGGGAGAAGAGGAAGGAGAGACAGAATGAGTTGCTTAGGCGCTTTGATGAGGATAAGAAGAAGTTGGCGGAGATTAAGGCGCGGAAGGGGAAGATTCGGGTAAGTTTTCTTTTCTTTCTCATTCGGCTGGTTTTTGAGGCTGGTGATGCTGACTTTTTATTTAGCCTGAGTGATCTGGTGCATGATAGCATGGCGTTCTGGGTGTCTTTTTTTCGCTGGCAGGATTAAAGGTTCGAGGTGGTGTCCTATGTACATGTGAGTTTTTGCTTTCTTGTTTCTTTTTTCTGTTTATGTTCACTCCGAGGATGAGCACGCTGGGGCCATAGTAGCGAAACGCGCTTTGCCCGCTGTTATGCCATGACTTCAAACACCAGCATATTTATATCTTCTCGCCTTCTGAACTGGAGTTTATGTCTTGTTGGGATGTATTGCGCTTCTTGGTGTTGCATATGCTAATTGTGATTCGAAATAAGTTAGATACATACATACATGTTATCTCAATATCAATAGTTTATGATCCAATTATAAATATACATGTAGTTCGAACTGTCCATATCATCCATCGGCCGTTGTAGATGCCTCGAATTCCGGATCCGCACAGACCAACGCTTGGCGTTACATCCCACCTCAAGAGAAACGGTACATCTTACTATATGAATGGGGTTGATAGCTCTGCCAAAGTATAGAACAATTTGAAAGGGTCAGAGACCAATGGCTACAGTTGGCTGTATCATGTGATATCCCTCTCGGCTAAATTGCGTTCTACAAGCACAACCTAAGGCAAAAGCTTCACACGATATATCCAGGAAGAACAGCCTGATCTCGCTGGCATACCGCAAATTCTTGGGGATCTTCTGCTTCTCTTTTTAGATTCAAGCCTCAATTAAAACCGAGCATCTCGATCACAGCATCCGATCCATTCTATCTATATTAAAAGAAAGCAAAACAAACTCAAGATGTCCCCCGCCTCAATTCAAAATGACCAAGAAGCCGACTCGGACTCTGACGTTGAGTTCGAGGATGTCCCAATCACCCTCCCAAACAGAACCAGGGAAGACACCGGAATCGCGATAACCATCCCTTCAACCCCGCAACCCCAATGGACACCAACTCTATCACTCCCGCAACAGCGCGGCCAGTCCATCCCCCCCGGCTCCGAGGAAGAAACCCAACTCCGCGGCCAAATCAGCACCGGAATAGAAAGAGTCACGTACCGCAAAATGAAATCTGACATGGGTATGGATGCACCGGATACACCTTCCTCGGAACGCATGTATGAAAGCTTCAAAGAGCTTGCTGCGGATGTGGAGGGTCTTATAGATACGCTGTGGGCGTCGGCAACACGTGAGTTTTGATAATTTTCATACATACACTATGTTGTAGAAGGGAGGATCATATTGATTTATTAATCTTGACTATCTTTCTTTTTGCTGCTTCGTTTTCTTGTTATATATATACATATGTGTGTGACACATACTAACTAAACCATCCAGCGGCAATCCAAACAGAAGCCTTGATAACTCTAGCAGGCTTAACGCAAACCTCTCTGCCAGCTTTTCCCTTCGATGCCCCACCAACACTAAACATCCTCCACAAGCTCGACTCCATCTTCGCAGCACTGTGCACAAGCACACATCCACTCACTGGCGCTGTTTTGCCCGGCGCTCAGCCGGGTCAGTCTCTCGTGACGGAGACGCAGAAAGTGCGGATCCGGAGTTTAGCGGAGAGGACTAGATATCAAGTTTTTTCATGTTTGGCAAAGTCGAATGACAGAGGAAAGGCTGCTACTGTTGCTAATGGTTATGGTTATGAGGATGGCGATGGCGATGAGGATAGTGGCGATGAGGCCGATGAGCCGTGGATGCTGGAGGCTACGCGGGTTTATGAGAAGAGTCTTATGTTACTTGCGGAGCAGGATCCTGAGGTGGAGGCAGGGATGGATGAGTTTAATTGTCTGTAATCACTGTATATATATTCTATCTTGTCGCCTGGTCTATGTTGGTTTGCTGACGCAGCTCTCCATCAAATAATAAACATTGCTGAAGGGGTGGATGGGTTCAACTGTCTGTAATATATTCTCTCCTGTTGCCTGAAGTGTCTTACCTATGCGGCTCCAACTAATCAATCGATATGAGGATATTTTTAGAACGGATCTCAATTACGTCGGTGTATACGAGGCAGACGCTCAGGCCACACACAAAATAGTGACATCGTTTGCCTGGAGAAAGAAAGTCCCACTCCAGTTTGCATTATATCTGGGCATAGAACGGAGTACGTAGATATTTACTTTATTTATTTTTTTTACTAATGCACTTATGGATCCAGATAATTCTTCTAGAAACTTCTAGCTCATAATGAAAGAAAAAAAAAATCTGGACCGAAAAATTAAAAACAAGAGCCAGTGGGGTCCAGGCGAAAAAAAAAAAAGAAGGAAATGGTTGATATTATTCACTCATATACAAATGCGGACTTGAATCGGTAATCAAGTAATGGAGTATACAGTAAGCGTCCCCGTACCTCAAATTCAGGTATCAGTCACAGACGAAGCTAGCACTCTCTTTGGCCAGAATGGAGTGAACTAAGTGGATGTGAGCCCTGAAAGTGGGGGCTATTGGGGCCAGCTAGTGGCCTGGGGCTGCGCAGCTCGGGAACTACAATGGCCAGTAGTATATCCGAGGGGCCATAAGTTAGACATACGATATACTTATACTTTTGTACATCGTATACTTGATTATACTTTTTTCTCTTTGTTGCAATGTGAAATCAAAGAAGATTGTTACTGTGTTATGACAGAGGGGATATAAACCATGTGCTTTTTGGATGATATTTCCGACAGTGGAAACGAGTTGCTTTGTTTCCATGGTTCATGTATTTTGGTATTTGGGGATTTTAGCAGGAATATGAGTTGGAGTATTATTATATATTACTAGAGCTATAGATATAGCCCTGGAGTGGGACACTTTTGAACGTAGCAGTTCATATAGGTTATATAGGTTATATAGGTTATATAGGTTATATAGGTTAATTGTTTAGGGCTAATATGTATTAATATGTATACCTTACTAACTTTAATGCAGTCCGTGCAAGGCTACTAATCTACCATGTCTAACCATGCAAGGGTTGGATTAGCTTCCATAGAGTAGAAGGGTTAAATCTGAAACCTAACATCCCACCTTTATGAATATCCCTTGCACACCCCTTCCATATAATACAATGTATACGGCGTACATGGTAGGAAACATGTCAATAGGATGGGTAATAGGATGGGTAATCTTAGAAACGCGTCGCGTACCGCGTAAAGTGAAAGAGGCCAAGTTGAATGGAATGAAAATCTCTGCTGGTAAAGTAGTAATTCCAATACGAACGGCCCCCTAAGCCTGGCCAATAAGAACAGAATTCCGCATCAGAAGGCTCCCACGGTTCTGATGGAGCCTTTTAAATTTTTTTCCTATCTTTCTCTTTGATGGTTTTTTTTTTTTTGGTCATGTTCTTTTATGACCGGACGTGCGCGGCTGACGTATTCTGGAATACGAAGGGCTGACCAGTTTGGGAAGTCCTTGCGTGCGGCTTAAGGCACAGGACATGGATTAGGGAACCTTGCTTCAATAAGATTGGGGGAGCTCTCTTTGCTGTCTACTATCTAGACCCTTCAGTGCCAGGGCTGCAGCTAGACCAGGTATCTGGGGTGACCTTGCTGTATTGTGGAAATAGAATTACTGTATGGGGCTGTTGGTTCCATGGTTCTGTGGCGTCTGCTCTCCAAGGTTTTTGTCTTTCTTTATGAGATTAGAGTGCCCCGGTGGACACTTAATATGTACTCATATGTATGAAGTTATAATTCATCCTAGTTTCACATATAATATGAGATATCAGATTCACTTCATGTGAATATGTACCCAACAGGTACCTGATCCTGCTCCGCCTACTCCGTACTTAGTACTCTTACTCAGCAAATGAGGCCCACACAGACCTGATCAGTTAACAAGTCACATTGCGAGGACGGCGACAGGTCCTTGCAGATTTCATGCATTGGGGCTTCCTGCCCCTTGTTTTTCTGTCTTTCACCGAGATTTGTTCGGATTCTGTTCGGATCTGGGGGTGTTTTTTTTTATCTTTCTTTTGTAGCTGTTTGCTACATGTTTGACTATACGGATAGGTGGAAGAGCCGACTCTCAAAAGGCCAACGTCGATCATCGGTAAAGAACTTGGAAGGTAAACTTCGGGTTAGAAGCTATGATGTATCTATCATCTTCGATTCTACCGGGCTTCCCGGGATCCTGGAACGATGAAGAATCTAGCAAGCCCCCGCATGACTGATATCATGCAGCGTTGACAGGAATCTGGGGATGGCTTGAGTATAATGTATAAGCATTATATATTATGTAGGTCGTTTATATATTGTAGGCGTCTGTACAGAGTACTCCGTACTCCGTACCTGCCTCAGATAAAGGAAGTTCTGATCGGCAGAGGCAAGGCACTCCGCACTACCGGTGAAAGTGTACGACTAGTTGATATATATTATACTATTGATACTATATAAGACATACATATATGTACGCAAAGACGTTTTATGTCTCTACCTAGTACTACTATACCTCCTATATAACATAGTGATGCTGTAGAATGACTACATACTTCAACTCTGGAACGGAACATACCATACCTTGTAATACCCATACCATACATAGACTCACGTAATGCGTTTCCCACTTCCCCTCTCTCTTCATCTCGCGAGATTTCCAATTCTTCATTTTTCTTCTTTTCCCCTCCTACCTTCCCCTCCCTTTTCTTATTGTTCGAAGATCTCGGTTTCAATTTTCTGTTTAGTTATCGGGAGTTCTGCTTTTCCTCCCTTGTTGCCGATTACTCTTTTTTTGCCTCGCGCATTTTCAGTGTTTTCCCAGGTTTTCCTCAATCTAGGTAAGTTGGTTTGTCTTTTTCTGTCGCATATCGCCTGTTGCATGATTTGAATCCCAAATTTGGCCTCTCCCTATACATATTACTTGGCGCGCCGCAGCGCAAATTAGCCCTAGATTGCAAGCTTCTTTGCAGGGTTCTCCACGACTCTAGTATGGTGATTCGCCTACGCTTTGACGCCTTCGCCCTGACCAGCGCCCCGGGACATTGAACCGACTATCTACCGGTCGCACACACCCCAACCTCAAAATCACCGCCAATATGAGGAATCGGTCAGATTGGGATGCCTGAATTACCCGAAAACCGTGCTGGATCGAGAGGGTGAACGGTCGCATTCGGACATCAAACCGGGACGACGGAAACGGTCGACGCATGATGATCGCCTAGCATCCTAGTGGAAACGAGTCTATTTTCGTCTCGCGCATCCGTTTTTCGCCCTTGGATTGTTCGTCTTCGGCCAATCCACCCTCCAATCACAGCGATCATTTCGTTGAGATGAGATGTTACCCGAAGTGCTGGTCTTGGCAATTTTTGGCACCACTTTTGGAGGCTCCAGAATCACATATGCGCCTGAAGAACCCGTCTGCAAAAATCCTGACTACCCACTTTTTTTTTTCTCTCTTCCGCGTCACTTCATTCACTTGTCCTGATTGATCGCCTTTGTTTGCTTTTTCACTTCTCACTCGCCTTTCTTTGGGCATATGCAGATCTGCTCTATATTTCAATGAAAATTGAGAAAATCTAACATTTCATCGTCACTAGCCTTTTACGCCCGTCTTTGCTTGGCTTCGTTACGACTTGATCTCACGCCGGTCTTTCTTTAACGACTCCACGAAGTTCTAGTCGCTCAGCCATCTTATATTCTTACGTCGAATTTCCGGACTTTGATTCTCGCAACCATGTCTTACAACGGCTACGAAAACTTCCCTCAGCAGGACCCCGCCGCCGCTGGCGCCCCGGCTCCCGTTGACACCACCATGACCGGCCAGGCCGACCCCTCCGCCGCTCAGTTCCAGGGCCCCGCTCCTGGTGAGCCCAACTCCGCTCCCGTTCCCCAGCAGGGTGCCGATGGCAAGACCACCCTCTGGATGGGTGAGCTCGAGCCCTGGATCGACGAGAACTTCATCCGCAACCTCTGGTTCCAGATGGGTGAGCAGGTCAACGTCAAGATGATCCGTGACAAGTTCTCTGGGTAAGACATCGTAATTAACGTCTTGAATTCCAAGATTGTTTCTAATGTGGGTAGTAGGAGCAATGCTGGATACTGCTTCGTCGACTTCGCTTCCCCTGCCGCCGCTGCCAAGGCCCTTTCTCTGAACGGTACTCCCATGCCCAACACCAACCGGGTGTTCAAGCTCAACTGGGCTACCGGTGGCGGCCTTGCTGATCGCAGGTGAGAATCTCATTCGATTGTCTTCTCCCATCCCTAAAACTGACCCGCCTAGCCGTGATGACCGTGGCCCCGAGTACTCTATTTTCGTTGGTGATCTCGGCCCTGAGGTGAACGAGTACGTCCTCGTCTCCCTCTTCCAGAGCCGCTTCCCCTCTTGCAAGTCTGCCAAGATCATGACCGACCCCATCAGCGGCATGTCCCGCGGCTACGGCTTCGTTCGCTTCTCCGATGAGAACGACCAGCAGCGTGCTCTCACTGAGATGCAGGGTGTCTACTGTGGCAACCGCCCTATGCGTATCTCTACCGCTACCCCCAAGAACAAGGGTCCCGGTGTTGGTGGCAACGGTGGTGCTGCCATGGGTATGCCCGGTCCCGCTGGCATGTACCCTCCCATGGGTGGTCCTCCTATGCCTTTCTACGGTGCTCCCCAGCCCATGAACCAGTTCACAGACCCCAACAACACCACTGTCTTCGTCGGTGGTCTGTCCGGCTACGTCACCGAGGATGAGCTCCGCTCTTTCTTCCAGGGCTTCGGAGAAATCACCTACGTCAAGATTCCCCCCGGAAAGGGCTGTGGTTTCGTTCAATTCGTCCAGCGCCACGCCGCCGAGATGGCCATCAACCAGATGCAGGGCTACCCCATTGGCAACTCTCGCGTGCGTCTGAGCTGGGGTCGCTCCCAGAACAACTCCGGCCCTGCCGGCAGCCCCTACCGCCCTGCTCCCCCGCCGCCTCCCATGTACCCCTCCATGGGCATGCCCCCGGCCCACCAGTATGGCGGGTTTGCCCCCATGAAGGTGAGCGATCACCCTGGCAGCCCGATCCCGGACCAAATGTGAAGCAGGCGGTCGGCTGACACACTCTTCCAGTAAGCGTTTCCCTTTGATTGAAAGCACCAGCAGGAGTTATTTGTGTCATTTCAATGATGATTCTATTGTGTAACAAATTCGTTCCCTGGTTCCTTGGCCAAGGCTATAGCTCTTGATGAGCATTTGTCTCCTGTGCTACGCATTTCCTTTTTACGTGAGCGCTATTACCTTAGCAAGATCTGAGCTTTATCCCCTTTCTGATCTGTCTTGTTCTTATGTATCTTTCCTTCCCCCCCCCCCCTCTTCTTTTCCCACACTCCTCCTTTCCCCCCTTTTCGTATCTTATTATTTTTCTTTATCTTATTTTCGATGTCTCTCTGCCCTTTATGCTACCGGGGTTTCCCGCCACTGGGTCTTTGTCTGCGTGTAATGGAAGTCTGAATTGTCATGCGCTTCTTTTTCCCTTATACTCCTTGGGCAGGCATTCTGCGAAAAGTTCCATTTCCCCCCACCGTTACCACCTTTTTCCCTTTGTTCTTTTTTTTTCTTTTTTTTCTTTTCTTCAAGCAGCTAAATTGAATTATGTTCGCTTTGAGAATTCTGCGTTATCCTTTTTTTACCCTTGTTCCTTGTTAAGACTGATTGCCGGCTTGTACAACACGCTTTCTTTCGTGCGCCTCAAGCGTTTGTCGATTCTAAATTCCTTTTGATCGTATGCAATAATGTCCTGTACGCTTGTTTGGTGTTTTACATTGCACTATCAAGCTCTCCATTTTCCTGGTATTGTATTGTCGGCCCTTTGGTTCTGGATTTACCTATATAAAACATTGCCCCTATGGCTGGTCCGATAGGTGGCGGTTTCGATGGACTTGAGCATATCTGGTTGCTCAGGTAGTTGGTCCCTGGTGATTGTTGCTGTATTCGCTGTCCACTGTCTGATGTATCATGTCTTTAAGAGTCTACTAGGTTAGGGCTAGGATTTGACCTGGATCGATTCTGAGACACCTCTTCTGGATCATTGTAAACTCTTTATGTCCTGGAAACAGGTGTGGAATGAATCTAGTTCATCTTTTCCATGCCTGTGCTTATATGGGGTCTTAGGGCTAGCATTCCCTGTATGAGCTTGATAAGTGAACCTTTGAACCTTCGAATTATCTGCCTACCGCCTACTTCTTATCGATACATAAAAATAACTGGACAGATAAACATACCGCCTGCCCTTCTTGATGTCATAGATATGGCTTTTGGCAACAACGACCGTGTCGAAGATTAGTTATATACCGCCTACACGACTTCCATAACTGTATAGTACCACCTTAGATATGAGCTGTCCATCCTTCATCCTCTTTTTACCCACTACATCATGCGGTACAGAAACTGGGATGTCCTTCTTTTCCCTGAAGGTTCGAAGGTCCCTATCCAAGAGTTCAAGACACAATGCTTTGTGACCAAGGACAGAGATTCGCCCTATCTACACAGTGCAGTCTTTCTTGGCCATCATGCACACCATCCCGAGCCAGGTGTTTTTAACCAGCTGCCAGTCCTGACAACATTCATCCCAAGTCTGCCCAAAGACAGTCCATTCCAAGTTTCGGTTCACAGTTGGGAGAAGCCACGCCCCAGTGTCCAGATCGAGTCTCATATGGAACCGGAGGACGTTTTACTATTCGAAGTTCGGATCTTTATTGATGGAGTTTTCGCTGCGTGAGTATTTCATGTCCTATGCACTCTGCTGGTGGGATTGAGCTGATTACTTCTAGAGGTAGCATCTATGGTCAGAGAACCTCTTGGCCACAGATTATGGGTAAGTTGCGTGCATTTACATTGTCGCAACGTTGGAATGTGGTTCTAGAAATTCCCCCTCGATTGTCTGAATTCATCTCTTCATTCTCCTGTCTTGTTTTTCATTTCAATGAATAGCTACTGACATCTATTTGGCAGATTTGAGTTCTAGTATGGGAGTCCTTCTCTTTCTCTCTTTTTGATTACAAATTCTCACAGTCCAGGCAGGTCTTGACCGAGATGGAAATCAAGATACCCTTCGCTTCCCACCATTTCATTCTGAGATACTACAGCAGAAGCATTGGGATGCCGGGGATTCTCAAGGTAGAATCAAGGTTATCATTGCAGAAGGGTTCTCTCGTCCCAATCGCTCGCCCCCTTTCGAACGATACAAGCATGTCATTGCTTTTTCTTTCCAGCATGCACCACTAGATGTGCTGGAATTCTCCGACATTGCTTGGCCCAATCCCAACATGTGGCTTGCTATGCCGAACGCATCCCGGTATGGATCGGCAGCGAGATATGGTACCTCCAAGGTAGTTGGTGATGGCGCCCATGGGCATTCGCCAAGCAAGGCTGACAGACCGGAACATCGAATTACAATCACGGCTAACACGAGTAGCCAGTCTAGCAGCAATGCAGCTACTTACAGCGGTAGTACTTCATCAACTTACAATGCGTGGACCCCTAACCGTGGGTTTCCCATCCCTTCCACACAGTGGCATGGCTATGCACAAGAACCTCGATGGGACCCGCAGGATGCATACATCGTGGAACCTGCCATGGATGCCTTCGTCGTTGACGATACAGCATGGCGGCAGCGTGGTGCTCGATCCTCCCGCGAGGACATCCCAATGCCAGATTATGCGTCCACGGGATCTACCAGCAGCCGGGCCATCTCCTCCAGCATGACAGGGATGAGCTACGAACACAGCAAGCAGCCCAGCATCAACTCCTGTCTTGACGATGAGCAATACAATGAACTGATTCAAGCTCTGACGCCAACAAAGGCGCCTCCAGTGGGTACTCGTGCACCCTCTAATACTCCCTCCACTGCTGTTACTGCGCTGTCCTCCTCAAAGCCTTCTGCTGCAGCCGAAGCTCGATCTGCAAGCTACAAAACTCGAAGCCGCCGTGCATCCGCACTCAGAGAGATATCACAGCCAAGCACCCGTGATGTTTCGGGATCGAGCGAGCCCAAGAACTTGACTCCATCCAAGATTAGGGCGAGTCCAAGCGAGAAAGTCCGGAGCAAAAAAGAGACTCTAAAAGAGGTCGGCCAGGAGACCCCAAAATCGCAGTCTAATGGTAAGGAGACTACGAAGGAAACGTGCAATTCCAAAGACGTCGAAAATGCGCAGGACGAGAATGAGTCGGTTTTGTAGGATCGAACTGGCCATGGTGATGCTTTTCAACTTATACTTACCTACCTCATTCATTTATTTTAGCTCAGTCTTGACCTGAAGCTGGCATGTATTTTTTATGCGAGCTTCAATCAATACACTTTTTGCTCTGTGGAGCCAACGAGTATACTGTTCTATGCGAGCCTCAATCAATGCGTGCTCTACTGTAGGATATTACGAAGGATCTTTATCGTTCTTTCACTATGTGAAGTGCTGCTCTAAACATGCAATGCCTATACTACTGCTCTTATTTATCCAAACATAATATAGCAATGGCAATAGTATGGGCATTGGATACCTGGCAGTACATGATGGCACACTGCAGCTTCGAACAGTGTGCCTTCTCAACCACCCGTTCAGCATGAAGAGGTCTACTCGACAACTATAAAAGACTTCGCCTTCTTTCCTCCCCTTCCCCTCCCTGTCTCTTTTCGTATCTTCGTGCTTCATCTGGCACGCATCTCTTCCTCACGCGAGCATCTACCATCAATCTTCTCTCTTTACTTGTTCGTGCACAACACCCAGACAGCAAGCAATGTCTGGCAGCGAGGATGAAGCTTTACCTAGGATAGATAATGCATCCATCCCAAGTCCAGCCTCCGGCTCTCTATGGTCAAGTATGAGAACTCAGCACCCTCGGATACTCAGCCTTGCCTCTGTCGCTGCTCTACTCTTCACCAGCTTCAGCAGAATGCTGGACGTGGAAACCCTTCGCCATTGACCTACACTACGAGTCTATACCTTTGGATTCTCAGGGCCAGCAATTTTACAGCCAGCACCCTGCTGCTCGGCCTTCCATCCCTATGACTGACATTGATCCAGGATAGCGGTCGATTATTGTGGTAATCAATAGCGGCAATACCCTCCTCCAGCATTCTAATAGGAGTACCGCTCAAACAATGCTCTTGCGCAAGTTGACGTCGAGGTGCGAGGCGGCCGGTGGGAAATCAATAAGATCAATAGCATTAGCAAGGCTAGTCGCGGTTAACGTGGAGCTCTTCTAGGCGGCCTTGGCCTCGCTGCTCACAGAGGTCTCATGCCTCTTCTTGATACTGCGTGAGCTCTGCTGTTGTGATTACGCAACAACGAGGATGCGAGGTACGAGGAGGGGGGGAGTTGTGTTCAAACTGCACGGACTAATTTACCACCACCCTAGGAGTAATTACAGGCTGGGGTGCTGATAGGATTAAGAATATAAGTCTGAGAATTGAAGCTTGGCTTAAGTGGCTCTGGCTATATGGATCTAGCTACAATCTCTATTTCTTATGTATGTAAGAGTAGCCGGGAAGTGAGATTGAAACTTGCTCGAGTCTGCTGGCTAGAAGAGAGAGACCGTAAAGATACAATGAGTATTGTTTGTGGAAGAACCTGTAGATGTATGAGATAGGAGGGAGTAAAGGGAATGCTATTCGGATCTATCGTATCTCAAACTTGAGTTGGTCGATCCAGTCGCCCAAGGAAGTCATGTCGTGTCATTTGTTATAACACCTCTTGGAAACGTCCGCGATTTTATGGATGGAAAGGCAAAGGGTTAAACACCTTGATGGATTCTCTTTGATACTGAAATTTCCAAAACTTGAAGTGTTATGAGACCCAGTCAAAGTGCACGTCTACTAGGTCAAGGACACTTTCTTGCTCGCAGAGTTTGTAATGGTGTATACTAGTAGCACGCATAGTGAGATCCAGACCCTCTATGCTCGGGGCTACCCTAGCAAGGAGCGGTAGTAGTCGGTTCTTCTGGCGATTCTCCCTTTCCTTCCATATCACTGATCCCAGTAGCAGACACGCCGCTTTTTCATTTTCGCGTAAATGCTGCCGTTCACTATGTTGGGTATGGGCGGACGAAATGCAAACAGACAGATGCTGTAGTTGTTGAATGATTGGTGTCAAGACTTCTTCTTCTTCTAGTGATGTAAGGGAAAGTCCATCATCCACCATCATCCCACAGAAGTCTCAAGCACTGCAATCTGGGTGTGGGTTGTGCCGAGGGCGGCTGATAGTGTAGAGAGAACATGGGACTGAAATAGACTCTCCCTCGGAAGGAACTGCTACGAGCATACTCGCTCATACCGTCCTGTGGGGGGCTAGGAAAGACTGGAATGGACCCAAGTTGTCTTCGCAAGCTACTTATCCCTCTCATCATCTTCGGGTATGCCCTGGTTGTATCGTGCTTTGGATGGCTGTTGAAGTTCCTCAGCGCTGCCGTGTGAAGATTCGAAAACGAAGGCAGATAGCTCTTTAGTGCATCTTGAAGATGCATCTTTTCGGTGCATCCGTCAGGGCATGATAAAATAACCTTTGCCGATTCCGGCACCCTTGTGAAGCATATAGCGATGTTCAAATGGTAATTCTGCGCGTGAAGCAAGGCGAATCTCGATTGGCGTCCATGGATGCAAGACAATGCCACGGGGTAGAGCCCCGGGTAAGGAATGGCTGAACCAATGCAGATGTTGTTCAGTGGGCTTCTGCGATTCAGCCAGTCGCTTGATAATTTCGAGTGTCCATGTGTGGTCCGCACAGAAGAGGCTGGGGACAATCCACAATCTCTGGTGTGAAGAATCAGTTCATATTCAAAGATTTGCCGTGCAAAGGTCTTATGGATACACCTACCTTGACATGTGTACTGAAAATGTCGTGATCAGCTACGTACTTTAAATGCACGTAGGCTGTCGCTGGTGAGCGTAAGGTAAAAGCACGGCGACTTGGTCGAGGTGCACAAACGTCCCCGATCTCCAGACTTTGACATATTTGATTCGGTAACTCTGGCAAAGAATTCATAGAGTTCCCCATGTCAAACATCTGTTGAGAGGCCAAAAAAAAAAGAGGAACAAGAAGTTGGAAAGGAAAGTAAAGGGAGAAATGACTATTTAAAACCCATTGGGACTGTACTACCTCTACATAGTACATACTATATCATACTATCTTATAATCGAGTTGTCTTAGATGCCTGAAGTCTTTTCAGAACTTGTATTAATATGAATCAATTGCTTAAATATCATTAATTTGATGCCTTCAAATTTTACATCTACAGGAATACCTTGAACAGTTCAATAGAACATGTATAAACAAATATGATTGATTCAACTTCTAAAGCCAGGGGGCTGTCCCCAGCGAAAAGGTTCAAATGGTTCAAGAGACAGGACAAACAAGCAGACCGAGGTCATACTTGCACAGTGTAAGTATCCGTCTCAGATTCAAATGCAATCAAGCCTTTGAAAATGCCCTCAGAGTTCTCTTCATGGGGCGACCAGAGCGCTGTCTCTGGTGAAAAAGTTCCAAAAATTTGGGGTTTGATGGCGTCTGTGGCCACCCAAGGATTCAGAGAATCCATGCATATACGCCCTCAGAAATACATATTCTTCGGGACCCGTAGGTGGCCCTCAGAAATACATATTCTTCGGGACCCGTAAGGTGTCCCCCACCTCCCATCTCGTAGAACATTGTCTCTAGCCCCGGTGGGTGACTGTCCTATGTATCCTCCCCCTGTCTGCCATCGGAGTCCTCCTCCTCTGGGACGAGGCCACAGCGGGTCTCAGATAGCCCATCCTTCACCTCCCCAAAGACGTGATACGCTTGCGCGCAATCAGACGTCAAGGAATGCCCTCAGAATTCTCTTCACAGGGCACGCAATCCCCTGGGACGATACCACAATGGGTCTCAGATAGCCCAAGGTTCCAGAGACGTGATACGCTTACGCGCAGTCAGACGTCAAAGAATGCCCTCAGAATTCTCTTCACAGGGCAAGCTCCCATTCCCGCTGGAAGGCTGTGTCGAAAGCTGAGAGGCCAGAGGGACCTGTGAAAGGAGCAATGTCAGTCATGTGTTGCTTGATTAGTACAAGGGGAGACTTATCAATGGTCTTTTTGGTCATACAAGAAGATTCATAGTCCCGTTGAAGCATCAAAGCATCAGCATTGCAAAGTGTGGTCAGTGGGAGACCCTGGGGCAGAAATCTCACAGTAAAAATGTGCCCTCAGAAGCTGTCTCCAACCAAAGGCCAGAAGACTGAGACAAGGGTACCTGATGAACCCAAAGTGTCAGACAGTTGTCGTCTCATAGCATGAAGAGGAAGGATGAAGAGAGAATGGAGGAAGGAGGAAGAGGATGAAGAGGACGAAGAGGATGAAGAGGACGAAGAGGACGAAGAGGATGAAGAAGGACGAAGAGGATGAGGAAGGATGGGAGGATGGGAGGATGAAGAAGGATGGGAGGATGAAGAAGAAGGATGGGAGGATGGGAGGATGGGAGGATGGGAGGATGGGAGGATGGGAGGATGAAGAAGGATGAGAGGATGAAGAAGGATGGGAGGATAAAGAAGGATGAAGAAGGATGAAGAGGATGAAGAAGGATGAAGAGATGAAGAGGATGAAGAAGGATGAAGAGATGAAGAGGATGAAGAAGGACGAAGAGGATGAGGAAGGATGAAGAGGACGAAGAGGATGAAGAAGGATGAAGAGGATGAAGAGGATGAAGAAGGATGAAGAGATGAAGAGAGGATGGAGGAAGGATGAAGAGGATGAAGAGGATGAAGAGGATGGAGGAGAAGGGAGAGCATTTTATGTGAAGCCCCTTCCCAATTAGGGAAAGTAGCATTATGGCCTAGTTCCGACTCCTAACGCAGTAACATAAAATAAAGATGACATACTATGTGTTCTGTAAGACTAAGGAGATTAGCAACTTAACTAAACAGGGACTTATCTACACCAGACTCCTAAATTAACTTATACTGTCACCATCACGCGATGTGTCTACATGTACAACTCCCAATGCTAGACACTGGAGAGCCTAGAAGCTGGACGGAGAAAATTCTCCCACGAATTCGGATCAATATTTTGAGACCAAATAACATGAAACGCATAACCATAACGACATCGAAACTCCTGGAGTCCGCTAGCAGGGGAATATCCAAATCCAATATCAATCCAGTCACATCCCATCAACACACCAATACCAACAGTCACCACAAGTAGAATCGCGAAATTTTTGGTTGTTTTGAGTTGGTTCCTTTTTGTACCAGTCCCATTTCCCTTCTGGTCACTTCTGTGTCCAGTTTCAATGATGACACAGGCTGCACAGGGGTAAAGGGTATCCGGGTCTGATCCGAGAGTACAGGCAAAGTGTAGAGAGAAGAAAAAGAGAAGAAAACCACAGGCTATATAGCTTGGGTGATAGAAGTAGAGAGATGAAAGAGTCCACTACCAGTGATACTGGTAACAGAAGACAAAAAGAAAGAAAAGAAAAACGGCCGGCATTTGTTGGAAGATTGTTCGAGATGGATCAAAAGAGAGAAGAAGATGAGTGACAAATAAAAAAAGGAAATTGTTCGAAGTGAAAGGAAGAAAGTGCACTGGATCAGCCGTAGGGAATTGGACTTCATACTGAGAGGTATCAACGTTGCCCATACAGGCAAGGCAAGGAATTAAGTAACCACATCCACAAGTAATAATAGTAATAATAGAAAGAAAGGAAGAGAAGCCAAAAAAACTCGTAGGTCACAGTGCACTAATCTCGAATACAGAAGAGCCCCGGTCAACCCAAGCAGTCCCTGGTATCAGTTGGTGGATGCTGGCTTCCTAGGACGAGCAAGGGGAATGGATAGGAGACGATGCGATGAACAAGATACACCAACGCCAATCTCACGACAGCACATGCGCAGAACACACATATCCAGATAATTGGGGGGACAAGAAAACAGAACAGATCGAGTATCCGCGAAAACGCACTAGAGCAATGATCAAATGTACAAACAAGGGTATATCGGAGGTGAAGCACCTGAAGGACCGTCAAGACTTTTACACGTTCACAGGCCATCACCGGCACCTGTCTCAACACCATCGGCCGAATAGGATATGCTGGGGTCGAACCCAAACCCTGTGGCGTCGGCATCCGTGTTGAGGAATGTGTCAAAGTCGAAGTTCTCCAGAATGTCTGGATTTTCCAGTGCGCTGAAGTCAAGGTTGAATGCGGAAGCCTTTAATAAAATAGTCAGTAAATGTATATTTGTAGCAGACGAAGTGGAAGAACATACATCAGGAATACTGAGGTCAGTGAAGGATTGCTGTTGATCAGAGGGCTGTTGCACCATGCCCTGAGGAGCAGGTGCCGAGGTAGGCTGTGCTGGTTGAGCTGGCCCATTCGCTCCATTCACTCCATTCTTAGCATTGAAAGAGTTAGGATGCTGCGGCGTGACGGGAGTCGAGGGGGTCGGTGGCTCTGCGGCTTCCGTGGATGGAGTCGCACCCGCAGCCGCATTAGCGGCAGCAGCAGCAGCTTGCTTTTTGTTGGGTCGCTTGAATTCAAGTTAGCGAATATACCAATATTACAGCAGCATTTGAGAGTATACAAACCTTGCGGGTGTCCTTAGCTTCCTTCTTGCCCTTGGGTGCAGCCTTGGCGGTCTGCTGGGGCGTTGGTGGCGCGTTCCCAGCCGTCTGAGGTGACGCCGGCTGGCCCCGACCAGCGTTAGGACCCGTGACGGGTGGCGCCGAGGGCGGAGGCATCGCGCTTCGTTCCTGCGGAGTTCCAGCCTGGGGCTGGTTCGCAGGCGAATGCTGCGGAGGCATCTGCGGTTGTCCTGGCTGCCATTGTCCACTAGGCATACGCTGGCCGGCATTGGCTGGAATCGGCTGACCCATTTGAGCGCCGGTGAAGGCTGGGTTAGAGCTGGGAGGTCGCATATTCGGTCCAGGGAAGAACTGAGCCGCCATCTCTGGGGGTATCGGACCACCGTTGAGGTTCATGGATCCGGGTGATCCACGCTGGGACATGTCGCCGGCGCTTGGCGACCCGGGAAGTCCAGTCGGAGGCATCTTAGGCGTGCCTCGTTTCATTTGGTCGCTAGGATTGGGAGACGCGCCCGCCCTGCTGCCCGGGGAAGTGCCTGGCGGCAAAACTCCCTGGCCGGGCATCGGGGGCTGGCCATCAGCGCGGGCCATGCTATCTTGCTCTTGACGAGCCATCATCAAACGCCGCTTATTCTGCTGTTCAAGCAGCATAAGCTGCATCTGATAATCTTGAAGAGCATGGTTACCATGCTGACTGCCAGGTGTCTGTAAGCTACCGGGTCGGACCTGGGCGAGTTGACCATTTGCACCGTAGTACTCAGGACCACCGGCCATGGGATACATTCCTTGGCCATCCGGCATCGGTACCAGATCCGCCTGATTCGCCATAACACCGGGATTCATCATGCCACCATTCGGGATACCCTGGGAATTCGATGCTGAGCGAGAGTGATGAAGGGCCAAGTTTTGAGCATATACCTGCATAGATTTCTGTTGCGCAGCTTGTCCCTGGAACTGCTGGAATTGCGCCGGAGTCATTCCCCTCTGCATTCCATTCTGCATCATCATAGCCTGTGGGTTGGGCTGTCCAGGCATTCCTTGTCCTTGTCCACGGCCATTCGGTGCCAGTTGCTGTCCATTGACGGCGCCTTCAAGGCGTGGGCGTTTCGACGGCGAGGGGGCGTTGTCGGCAGAGGCTGGTGACTGTGGTCGATGTCCCCCCATATCCATGTCCGGATCCCGTTGCATTTGCTGCATCATTTGCAAGTGCTGGGTCTTCTGGTACTGTGCCATCTGTTGTTGTTGCGAGCTAGAAAGAATCTCATCAGCACGTCCATCCACAACTTTACACTCCGCATGGGGAACAAGATATTCAGATAAAGCATACAGGCCAGTGGTGTTGTTCTGCAGCACTGTTTTCTGCAGATTAGGAGGCACCATGCCATTCTGTCTCCGGAGCTGGTTCATCTGGCCGGGCATCATGGGTTGCTGCCTCATAAATTGATTGTGTTGCTGTTCTCGCAGACGCATGAAGTTCTAGGGTTCAGGGTTAGTCCATGATCCACATCCTCGATAAAGATGATCGTCCACTCACCTGGTTGTGCTGAAGGTATTGTCTAATATCATTGCTATTTCCCTTCTTACGTTGAGCCCAGAAGAACTCCCAGAAAAGGCTGAACCAATCGAGGAGAAACGAGGAGGGGCTTTCGTTGGGAAGATTTGGACGAGGGAGATCATCTGGGATCTTGATCTTCTCACCATCCTTCCCATCGGTCATCATAGCATCCTGGTCCATACCATTGACATCGCCATCACGCCGATTTCCAGGACTCGTCTTGGGGTTGTTGTCGGTGTTGAGTTTGATGTTTTCATCTTGCAAGAGAGCGCGGGCGCAGTCATGGTACCCACGCTTCAAAAAGTAATCATAGATATAGGTGTTAAGGTTGTTGATCATGATCTCGGGGTTGTTCATAGTGCCGTCATTACGAGAAGCCGTGGATCCGTTGTTGATCATAGGAACTCCACCCACAGGGCCCCCAGCTCCGGGGTTCATCCCGACATTCATTTGGTTCATTGTGGCGAACGGCGGGACTGCAGCCACCCTTGCCTGTCGTACGTGAGATTTTCAAATCAGATGTACGAAGCTTCCGACGCGCGACCTCCGTTTCAGGCTATCAAGCCTAACGCGGGGTGATAGAAGCGACGCGTAGGAATGGATTCGGAGTCAAGGCGGTCAGCGCTTTCGAAGGAATATCGAAGGCTCGCAGGCTTAGCAACGCGTGTGCGTGACAGCGCGGATGAAACGGGTATATAATCGCAAGGTATGAGGGAGTTCAGGATCACCGGTGGCGTCTTCTGCCGGGGAAACCCACGCGACGGGGTAGAAACGAGAGGATGGAGGGTCGGAGGCGCAGACGAAAGTATGCTCGGTGTCTCTGACTGGAGAATTGGTGAGCGCTTGCCAGAGGCTTAACCACTTCAAATGACCAAGTGCAGGAGCAAGTGCGCAGTCTATAGGGGGGCGGACGATGACGGAGGTACAAGAAGGCGGAAAAAGCGCACAAGTGAGGTGGTTGGTATTGGGGGGGGGGGCGGCGCCAGACACCCGATCGGGCAGAATCGCGGACAGGAGAGCACCAAGCCCGTGTACAAAGAAAAAGAAGACCCAAGGACAAAAAAGGTACAAAAAAAAACGAACAGATTAAGAATAGAAAAGGGGAGTCTAAGAGATGTGGATCTCACGGTGGGAAGAGGAGGACGGATTCAGTGAGAGAGAGCCGGGGGGGGACGTACATTGACAGGCGCTGCGCTCTGCGGGAGAATCGCTTGTTCGGAGCGGATCAACCTGGTCGGATGTCGGGGCTGGGGATGGCGCTGTCAAGCGTATTTCTGGGAATGCACCGATCTGATAACCATTGAATTGCGGTCTGCGACAAAAGAGAAACAGTCTTTAGAGAATTGGCGAAAAAGAAATGAGAGGTATACGTTCAGATAGGGTGGTTTGAACAGTACAGAGGGGGAAAAAGGGAAGCAGGAAGGAAAGTCAGAAGGGTGATATGATACCTGATGGGCCCTGCGATGGATCCCAGCGGGAGTCTAAAAGTAGGGTAAGCCACTATTTCGCGACCACCACGAAGGTTGATTATACCGAAGATCGAGCGATTTAAGATAATTGAACAAATTGAGAGGAGAATCAATCGCTGTGGAAAAGTCCTGCCTAGGTAGAGGTTGAGAAAAGATGGAAAGGAGGGAAATTCGATCTGTAAAGAGTTGAGGGGCGGCGGAGATAGTGGTACAAAACCGGTATGGACCTTGGTTTGTGACATACAATACTTGACAAATACCCTGCCTCGGATGTTCCATTAACCGCTATTTAGGTGTCCACCGGAATTATATATACTTGACCGGACTGCAGGTTTACCTTAAAATACCTGTTTGGTCATGACCATACAGATCAAGCTCCTGAGCGGCAGATTCCCCGAGGATCTACACGTATAAAAAGGAAAAAAGGGAGATCATGCAATTTCTAATTTCTCTGGACTGATCGCAACTTAACCATAAACCTTGCCCTAATCGCAGTTTTCTAGATCTGAAGCTAAAATAAATTCTTATAATGTATCGAACCCCCTATGCTAGTGATACTGGTTTAGCGTAGGATACATCCATCATAAACCCTAATTTGCTAAAAGACAGGTGTACAAATAGAGTGATTATCGGAAACAAATAATGACGAGTAAGGCCAAAAAGATCCATCTCCCTAAAAACAACAACCAATGAGGAACCCCAGAACGCCCCATTCTTCAAGTAGTGTAAATGCACAAGATCTCGCAAGGTTATTATTCTTCCTCCGGTGGCATCTCATCCTCAATGTATCGTACAAGGGAGACCCGCATCTCCGTGGTATCATCTCCGCGAAGCACGTCACTAACAAAGTGCGCCTCGATCTGCATTTGAACCTAAAAGCTATGTCAGTGGTCGGACCCAGAGCAAGGAAACCCACTCCAATTAACCGGGGCGCGAGTAACTTACCATCTCCAGGGACCCTCTAAGGACGCCACACAGAATATTGGAGAACCATAGCTCGTCCTGAGCCCGCCCATCATCGGGAAGCTCCACAAAGTCCGCCAGCGGGTTGTCTTCAAAGATAAGGGAGAACTGGGTGTTGTCACTCGTCCAGTTCGTGACCGTAGGTGTGACGTTCAGGAAGATCTTAAAGCCAACCTGATCGGATTGTCAGCCATCATAGCTTTATTATCTCCATGTTTTAAAGCGACTCCCACCTTCGCGATCATATCAGCTGTCTCCCGGAAGTTGGCACATCGGCCGACACCTGACTTGGCCAGGAAGTCTTCAATGAGTCGCATTCCGATGTTGTATCCCATCTTGTCCAACTGTTTGTTGACATCCTGGTAGTTGCTATCATAGTCTTGACATAATTGTGCAACAATTGTTCCGTATGTTAATGTGACTAGCTCTGCGTTGACTTTATCGACTCTTGTTCTGCGCATGTGAAGAAAGCCGATCAGTTTGGGTTCGAGAATGAAGATCCAACGAGCTCGATTGGTCATCGCTTCTTGGTTCCAGTAAGCGGGCACTGGGGCTTACTGACTTCCATATTCTGTTCGAAGACCATTGATTAGTAGAAGGTCCACTGGATAAGGCATCCGAACTTGGGAGTCCACCTACTCTTCTCCTATCCTTGATGTTTTCGTGGACGACATCTTTGGGATTATGCTCTGATAGCTCTGGTTGTTGGTAAAATATGGAAATGAGAAGAACCCAGGCAACCACGGTAAATGTGACAAGTCAACTTGTTGACCAGGGTGATTGTGGGGGAGTCTGTGATTGTTGGAGTTGTTGATTGCACACGGTTATCCTACGGCCGACCAAACTGACCACTCTGGATCTTATTTTTATTGGCTGCTCTTCCATACCGCTTTTCTCTCCGCCTTTTAAATTCTTTTTTTTATTATATTATATACGCCAGCCGCTCTCCGCTAGCTGCCCCAGACCTATAGAAACTCCTGCCGCCGCTCTCATTCGTCCAATACTCGGTTTGCCCCACTACGTCCTCCCGTTCGTGCCACCCGCGCACCCCATCAATTCTATCTCTATTTTCAACCCTCCATTTCTCCCTCTATAGTGGACCGTTTTCTTCCATTTTTGGATTTCTATGATCGTTAGAATTAGCTCTATAAACTGTCGGATTTTGACATTTATACAACCGTTGGTTCTTCTCTAATATCGTATAACCTATGGTTATAATTCCTACCTCTCTTATTCGTCTAACCCTCTATTCGCCCACTACGTCCGCCCGCCCTATCAAATCTATCTACTACTTTGTAAACCCCTATAACTACCCTTTCTATCGTTCTATTCGTAATAACTCTTAGTTATATATGTCATCTTTTATATAATTACTTCCTCTCTGATCCTTACTCTTCTCTCTCCCCCTCTATTGCTTTACCTCTATCATTGATTTATGTAGGTGGTGAGTGGGGTAAATGACCGTTTTATTTTCTGCTAGATAAAAATAACCCAATATTAACCCAATATGATGAAGTCTCGATGGTCGCTCTCGTCTACCGGACACAGCCCGCTCACCGCCGAGCCTAGGTGGGATTATCGTTCTTCCCGCAGCTTCTCGCCCTAAACTTTTGCTCTTCACTACTTTTGCCTAAAGTCGCGATTGGTGACCAATCAATTCTTTTACCTTTCCAAATTCACCAAGGTGCTTGCCGTAACAATGTCCGGTGAAAAGCGCCCTGCTCCAGAGGGCTTTGGGACCTCGCACCAGCTCGTGGTCAAGCGGAACAAGGCCGCCGAAAATGCAGGAACCGAGCTTGTGAAGGTCTCTTCCCAAAATGGAGCTCTCATTCAATCTGTATGTGCCAAGCGTGCCCTCGAAGCTCAAGGGGCTTTTGCGGAGCATACCCAGCTAATCTGAGTCAACAGGTTCCACGCACAAGTAGTTTGGATGCTCCTATCATGGAGCTCACAGGTAAGAGACTGTCGCCAATTTGTCACTATACAGGCGCTAATAGAAGGAACTTACTAGGCCACTCTAGTGAAGTTTTTGCAGTTCGATTCGACCCTACCGCGCAACATATCGCATCTGGATCCATGGATCGTTCCATCTGTATGTCTTGTCTTTACCCGGAAATGCGGCCGCGGAATATCTTACTGATCGAGATTTCTTGGACAGTACTGTGGAATACATATGGACAATGTGAAAACTATGGCCAATTGACAGGTCACCGGGGAGCTGTGTTGGATCTTCAGTGGTCACGCGATTCGCGGGCATTGTTCTCAGCATCCGCAGATATGACCCTTGGAAGTTGGGATGTTGAGACTGGAGAACGAGTACGCCGTCACATGGGCCATGAGGAGATTATCAACTGTCTCGATATCAGCAAAAGAGGACAGGAGCTTCTAGTCAGTGGTAGTGATGATGGGTGCATTGGCATCTGGGATCCTCGGCAGAAGGATGCTCTGGACTACCTCCATACCGAACTTCCTATTACCGCAGTGGCCTTGTCCGAAGCAGGTAATGAAATCTACAGTGGAGGTATTGACAATACAATCCACGCTTGGGATATTCGGAAGAAGGCCATAGTCTACTCCATGGTCGGACACACAGATACCATCACATCGCTACAAATCTCGCCAGACTCACAGACTTTGCTGTCGAACTCTCATGACTCTACTGTTCGCACATGGGACATTCGTCCATTTGCCCCTACCAACCGGCAAGTGAAGACCTATGATGGCGCTCCTGTCGGACTGGAGAAGAACCTCATCCGTGCCAGCTGGGATCCCAAGGGCGAGAAGATTGCTGCAGGCAGTGGCGATCGAAGTGTGGTTGTTTGGGAGGCCAAGACTGGTAAATTGCTGTACAAACTTCCCGGTCACAAGGGCACTGTCAATGACGTGCGCTTCTCTCCCAATGATGAGCCGATCAGTGAGTGTATACCCTATTTGCGAGCAAAGCCACAATATCTAACATTGTCACAGTTGTTTCTTGCTCCTCCGATCGCAACCTAGTGCTTGGAGAGCTAGGCAAATAAGCATGTATGATAGGTATTAATGTTTTTAATGAAGATCAGCGGGCGTCAAATTCATTTTTTCAAACATGCCATGTGCGGCTTGTGCTACCAAGTCAGAGAGCATCTTCCGGCTTCCAGAGGTGACTTGTCCGGCTATGCATCCGGATCTATGAATTGTACAATAAGAACTAAATTTCAAAGTAATCATGTTCTTGAATATTTCTGCTTATCTACAAGAACAGTCTTACGCGACCTCCGTATGAGGTTGATCTCCGGACAATGTAGGAGTTAGACCATCTAACTCTACGCAAAGGGTATGATAGCCTGACGGGAGACTGGGGGATGCTCCAGAAGCATGGTGCGGATGCTATTGAGGAACTACAGACAACGTCGAAGAAATATCTACAAGAATTTAGCAAGAGCGTTGCCAAATTCTTGTGTCAGTGGAATGGGACCGTATCCAATTGCCGATATATATGTGGTTGTATCTATATCCATGGTTTAGAGTAGGATAGCACTTGAAGTCAATAGAAGAATGCTCGGAATTTACATGAACCCTAAAAAGTGTATATATTTTCAATGTCTCTAAGCTAATTGTATAAATATTCAACATTCCATAAGTTGTACAGACAGTATACCTACATAGGGAGTATGTATGGAATGATGCAATAAGCGGGAAAAAAAGATTCCCCAGAGGCTTATCTGGCCGAATCCCCCAACTTCCCACTCCACTCGAACAGGGTGACCCATTCAAAACAGTCTCTTTTCGGAGAGGCCTGGAATAAAAGGTCATCTGGCGTCCCATCCATGACCCTAACGGCGCTCAGATCTGCTTGAAGCGCACGCGACGGGGGTAATGTTCAACCTCCGCTCCGCCTGGGTGGTGGTTTGGGCCATCCTGTTATGGCTCACCGTCGTTCATGGCATGCGAGACAGCCAAGTCAAGGAACTAAGGTATACTATATACTATACCAAGTCCTCTTTAAATGCCATACAAATCAACTAATATATCCCTGTCCTCCCGCAGACAAGAAACTGAGCGCATGTTCTTCCATGGCTTCGAGAACTACCTCCAATACGCGTTCCCCGAAGACGAATTACGCCCCCTGACATGCGGCCCTCTTTTTCGCGACGAGAAGAACCCGGAAAATAATGATGTGCTGGGGAATTATTCTCTGACCTTGATTGACAGCTTGTCGACGCTGGCCATCTTGTCCTCGAGCCCGGACAGTGGCGAGCGAGCATTGGCGCATTTCCAGGATGGTGTCGAGAGCTTTGTTAGGCTGTATGGTGATGGTTCGGACGGCCCTGCTGGTCAGGGTGAGCGGTCAAGGGGCTTTGATCTGGATAGCAAGGTACAATTGTTTGAAACTGTGATTCGAGGACTGGGTATGATTTCTTCTCCTTCGTGGCTTGTCGATGTGTCGCATGTGCTCGATTTTTGGCCTGCTGTGTCCTACTGCTAACATATTTTAGGTGGATTGCTTAGCGCCCATCTTTTCGCCGTCGGCGAGCTACCCATAAACGGATACGAGCCATCAGAACGGGAAGTGGCCTTTGCTAGCGCATGGGATAAAAGTATGTTTGAAGATAGTGACCACGGTATTCGATGGTCCAATGGTTTTGTTTATGATGGCCAACTACTTCGACTTGCTGTGGATCTGGTCCACCGTTTACTCCCCGCATTCTATACAGAGACGGGCCTTCCCTACCCTCGGGTCAATCTGCGCCACGGGATCCCATTCTACGAGAATGCGCCTTTAAATCCCAAGACCCGAGATGCCGAGGGCAAGCGCAAATCCAAAAACCCGGCATCTGAGCCCGCTGAGAATTGCAGCGCTGGTGCAGGCAGTCTAGTTCTTGAACTGACCGTCTTGAGTCGACTCACTGGTGATGGGCGGTATGAGGACTTGGGTAAGAGGGCATTCTGGGCCGTCTGGAACCGCCGAAGTGACATTGGACTGCTTGGATTTGGCATTGATGTGGAGTCGGGGAAATGGGTGGGACCATGGGCCGGAGTAAGCAGGATTTCTTTTAACAGATATAAGCATAGACTAATTTTCAGTAGATCGGCGCCGGCAGTGACAGCTTCTACGAGTATGCCGTCAAAGCTCATGTTCTTCTATCCGAGGGCGAGCGTGTACCTTTCAACTCCAACAGCCCTTGGGCAGCATTGGACTCGTACTATGCTCCTTTGACGGAGTACCAGCATACCGCCGAGGCCTTCCGACAAGTTTGGGAAGAATCGCATACCGCGATCAATCGTCATTTATTCCGAGGCGAAGGTTATCAACATCCCCACCTGATTGTAGGGGATGTGATCACCGGTGCCACGCGAGCGTTTTGGATAGATAGCCTCAGCGCTTTCTATCCGGGAGTTCTTGCCCTGGATGGAAAGCTAGATGAAGCTATCCAGATCCATTTGCTGACCACCGCCATCTGGACACGTTACTCGGGCATCCCTGAGCGATGGAACGTGGCCACAGGTGATATCGACAACGGTATGCCGTGGTATGGAGGTCGGCCCGAGTTCATCGAGTCCAACTACTACATTTATCATGCGACTCAAGATCCTTGGTATCTGCATGTTGGGGAGATGGTTCTCAGCGATCTCAAACGGCGTTGCTGGACCAAGTGTGGCTGGGCTGGCATTCGGAATGTTCTGACTGGCGAGCTCATTGACCGGATGGAGAGTTTCTTTATTGGAGAGACAGCCAAATACCTCTACCTGCTGTTTGACCAGGACCATCCATTGAACAAGATCGATGCACCCTGGGTTTTCAACACCGAAGGCCATCCTCTTATAATCCCGAGAAAATCATCATCCGCGCCTCGCCAGCATGAACCTCCATCTCAAAGCCAGGACGTCGCCGGGGGGAAATGTCAAATTATTCCTTCTCCATTCTTCGGCGTGTCTTCCACTGCATCCCGAACAGACATCTTCCATGCTGCGAACTTAGCACGCCTAGATCTGATGCCTGATCGAGGAGTAGCCGCAGGTCCTATTTTACAGGACTCGCCTGGACATCAAAGTGTCTTTGTCTCTGACCTTTCATCACCAACTAATTACACATTCTACCCGTGGACTCTGCCACCTCAACTGGTCCCATTCAATGCCACTAGCGCGCCTATGGCCGTTCGGCCCACGCTCGACATCTCATTCCCATCACTCCCAGGCGGTGTAAACATGGGACCTGGAGCGTTAGAACGTGTCCGAGACGGGGTACTTGTAAAAACAATTGGAGGACTCCGATTGAGTATGGTTCAGGATGTACGGTTGGAACCGCCAACAGCCACGACTGGGGAGGAGGAAGACGGGTACCGGGTGCAGGTGATCAACAATGTGCCATTAGGCAAAGATGAGAAGGTATATCTCTCTCGCCAAATCACCTTTGATGTCGTCGATCCGTATGATCCGAACTTCACCCGGGTTCGCGACAATGCCATGCTTGACATCGTCATTGACGTTCTCCCAGAGCCCTCTCGCCGACGTAATGATTCGGCTCATCCACGAGATGAAGAAACTCAACCAGAGAGTCCAAACCCGCCAGAGCCCCGTCTCGCAGGCCACAGCCCCGCCTCATCTGTCAACGATGCCGCAATTGTTGACTCCCCGGATTCAACAGTAAGAGCAATGCTATCGTCTCTGATGCACTCGGTGTCGTCGTTACTTCACAACGAGCCGACAGAACCTGCTCCACTCAGGTTGACTCTCCCTGCTGCTATCTCTTCAGGCATTGGGGCCAGCCCGCTTCCGGATATTGAAGATGCAGTTACCATGTCCTTGCTCGGTGGCCCATCTACAGACCGCCTGTCATGGTCAAGCATATACTTCGCTGGCGAGCTCTGCAACGAGGGAATTCTCCGTGAGGTTGCCCATAACCACGAAGTTCTTGTTATCAAACGTGGCGGCTGCACCTTCTCGGAAAAGCTCCGCAACATCCCAGCATACCGACCGACGCGATCCGCGCTGAAGCTAATTGTCGTCGTTTCATACGATGACATACCACCACACGATTCCCACGAGCAGAAGAAAGAATCAACAAATCAACCCGGGTCTCGCTCTGCGCTCGCCGCCGTCCGTGCCGAGTCCACTCTCATCCGTCCACTCCTCGACGAAGCCCAAATGACACAAAGCGGCATTCCACGGAATTACCTCATCAGCATGGTCATGGTCGGCGGCGGAGATGAAACATACGAGCTCTTGCGCCATGCAAGCGGCATCGGAGTCAAGAGACGATACAGCATGCGCTCTCGTGGCATTCCAATCACGAATTTACACATTGTTTAAATATTCACACAGATATACTATACCCTTTTGGAAGACTCTCAGATCATTTGTGGGCGCTTGTTTTATGTTTCGCAGATGTACATGTACATAGGTTTAGACTTGTGTATAGTCCAACCTCCAGCTCAGAGATAAATCGAACTGGATTCATTTGATAATAATCTCATCTCAAAAGCCTCGACTTAGCCTCCATCTCAACCTGAACCTTCCTCCAAGACTCAACCGCCCCTCATCCTGCGATCAAAAACCTCCATAAAAATCCACCCCTCAAACCCAACCTCAACAATTCACGCCCTAGCAATCTCAACAACAGGCAAATACGCCCCAGACTCCACCTCCAAAGGAAAAGGTCTTGCATACTTGGACCAAGTAAACTCCTTCACCTCACCAGGCAACGCCCAAGGATGCACCAATGAATAAGGCGTCTCAAACCGCTCCGCATCAGAAAGCTGCACATAGAAAATCTTCTCCCGCGGACAGTCCCGCACAAACCTCCTCAGTGAACGAACCCTGCAGCCTCGTCTCCGCATCCATCTGCAATTCCGTCGGAGAAGCATTATCCTCCCACGCCCGCATCCCTTCCTGGAATGTATCCAGACACAGTCCGAAATTCAGATGGTCGACCCGCTGCACGGTCGACAGTGCGCTCTTCCAGGTTGAGCAGCTTGTGCCCCATGACCAGTCAGAGATCAAGTGTGTCTACCACACTATAACTAGTTCAACTGCGGTGGTCATTTCGGTTCTCCCTCCATCTGGGCTTATTCCAGTTTTTATAACCAAATTCCTCACAGTAACGACCTTGAAAAAATGATGCTCTGTCGTCATTGGGATTGCCATTCCCCCACCCCCCAATACAGAGTAATCCAATCCCGCTTCTATCTGAGCCACCTATTGGTCTCCTTGTGTGGACAGATACCACTCGACGCGCCAGGTGCAAGAACCCAACCCTCTGGGAATTTAAAAGTGTAGCTATTGCACACATGCAAAGACGTGGATTCAGCATCCCCGTCAATGGATTGAGCAATAAGTTCCGTTACGATTGCGACTAATGGGTAGGGGTGACTGGTGACTTTACATTTTTTACATGGTCTGGGTCTTTTGCCTTGAGAAATGAGACAAGGTGAGTGTAAAGGTATTTGTAGGTTAGTGCAAAGTAGATCTGTTCTAGCGTGGGGAGTTGCTCATATATATATAAGGTCTAATATCTCCGCTGGGATCTGCCCGTTTTGGATTGGTGAGAGACGGACTTCTTCTCTTTTCTGTATAGTACCGGTCGAGGCCTTGAGTTGAGCGTCATGTTGGCTGTGATGGGTATATTAGGAGGAAATCCTTTGCCCAGGTGAGTGAGTGCACACGGTAAATATAGCCTCTCCTGATTCAACTGGTGCTACCACATCACCGGGCCAGCGTCCAAATGTCGTAATACAATAAGAACTAAATCTCAGGGGAATCCTGTCTTTTTTATCTACAGAAACAGTCGCTTATGCGGCCTCTTTATCGTGGGTACTTCTGAACCTGAGTAGATGAGGTATGCATAGATCTGAATAGCATTTACTCGTCACATTTTAGGGCTCGGTAGTAGCTTATCTATACAACTTTTGTTTAGGAGAAAGAGATCATTATTTCTATTTATACATTCTTTTCCTGAATCTAGATAGAAATGGATTCACTTGATTCACTTGAAAGTAGCCACAAATTCCTATTTTCTTATACTGTGATAGTTGGTCTAATTAGTAGAACTTGATATAATAGACCCCATCCCTCAAGCCATATATTTCGGTATACTTATAGCCATCAAGCCAAACCAAGGGTCTTTATAGCTTCATCGATGGAAAATACATCTGTCAACCTCATCAACCTCCGAGGCTGTATTTCCCCCAAACCAAAGCGTTCGTTCATGATCATTGCGGTTAGATTCCCAGTCTTCATCAACCCACCCCCGGCGCCCCAAATACCTATGAACTCGAAGCTGGAAGAGAGAGGGCTCTGACTTTCCTACCACAAAATGTGAAGCTGCACCTTTGTCCCACCCTACAAATTCCACTGCAGCATCTCTAAAGAACCGCTTGAGCCATTTCCGAGGGTTCTCATGTGGACAGGTAAGACATTCCGCCTTCCTCTGGTGCACTTCCTCGGGGAAATGGAACGTATAGATGTTCAGCACCCATAACGCGGGTGTTTCTTTGCTTGGTCGAAGCAGAGTCTCAATTTCAACTTTAGCACGGTGGCTGATGACTTCGCACCGATGCCACAGTTGGTTACAAGCGCTTACACTCGCCACCAGGTAAACCCCATCGTATCGTGGGCAGTGAGTGGATCTGAGATCTTTCACGATGCGGACTCGGTCTTGAAATGTAATGCTCCGGCAGGGGCAAATGTCAACAAGGCCGGCGTAAGGCATACACTGCGCTCCGAAGAGTACCTGGCATTCAGAGCACTCGTAGACTGGTTGCTCCCATGCTGAGGGTGGATGAAGGTTCAAACACTCGATGCAACATTTCCAACGGGGGTTTTCTAACCGACGGAGTAGCTGCGTTCGGTCTCGGTCCTCGAGGTCGATATTGCGGCAGAGGATTGTACGGTTTTGCCTTGGGATCAGAAACTTAGGAAAATATTGTTTTAGAGGTTTGGTTTTAAAAGATGCGATAAAATGGGCATAGAGCCGTTTGCAGGTCAGTCCGAAGCAGACCTGGTCTACTGCTGTTAGACAGTCGAAAATAATGAACCATATCTCTGATGGAACTACCCAAATGGAAATATGGCTTTCATGAAAGGTCATAGCCGAGAAATTGTCTTGCATGGCGAGCATATTGGAGTGTTGGAGATGGAAAAGAGATGTGTAAGACCTGCCAGTGAAGCTATACAATATCTATAGACCATCTCCGTACCTTAGTATAGTAACTCTTAAAAAGGCATAGTAGTGGACCAATGTCCCATGGTAGAGGACAATTTAGTAAACGCTTATTTTGATCATATCCATGGATACCTGTCTCGGTATCCATGGATGTGGTATGTATTTACCTCTTAACACATTACACTTGTATGTAAAACATCCATTTTAAGTATTTTCAAGCAGGTAATGGTCAAACTACCGGGATTAGTGGATTTAGAATGTTCGAGCCCAGGTGGAAAAGGTAGAAAGGGGTGATAGGGCCGTGTCTATGACCAACCAAGCGCTATTATTCTCCAACTAAATTCCCTTTGATTGGCTCGGGGAGTCGAGACACTTAATATATGGTACCCGTTCATATCTTTAGTGTAGGCTGCCACTAGTATCCTTGCTCTTTTTTTAAAAAGAAAAATCGGAGGACGAACTCCTGCCCGGTGGCGTGGTCATATCCAGGCACGGCCCGGCTTAATCTCACTCAGGCCTAAAAAGCTGCTGTCAGCGACATAGTTCCGTTTCTTGCCCATTTGAAACTGCCAAATTGGGTGGACGCCACTCTTATAAATTGATTCCCTGAAATCAATTTCCCTAGACAGTATGGCGACCATACCGGATCACCCATTTTACCCCCCTGGTCTCAATGCTATTGGTTATGCCGCCAATACAATAAGCATCCCTACACTTCTCGGCGCTTTTGCTATTGCGACCATTGGTATTATCGGATTCAGCTCGTTTATCCTAAAGATGATAAAACCGAGGATATCCCGAACAGATAAGGTTCTAGTCGGGTGGTTCGTCTTTAGTAAGTTCGAATATTACCTCCACAATATCTTCCTATGAAGCCCCGTTAACGCAATTCCTTAGGTGGATGTATACACTTCGTTCTAGAAGGGTACTTTGTGTATAACCACAAGGCTATGCCGCATAGGCTAGACCTTCTTGGTCAAATGTGGAAGGAATATGCCAAGGCTGATTCTCGATACATGACTATGGAGCCATTTGTACTCTGCATGGAGTCGGTTACAGCTGTAAGTGTGCTATATCTTCTCCTACATGGATAATCATATTAAAATCTTACTCAGTTTGCGTGGGGACCCTTATGCTATTTCGTCGCATGGATGATCGTTACGGAGTCTCCGCACCGCCATCCAACACAGCTGATTGTCTCTATGGGCCAGTTCTACGGCGATATCTTATATTATGGGACAAGCATATTGGAGGAATACTACCATGGGGTGTCCCATTCGCGTCCGGAGACTTTCTACTATTGGGGATACTTTATCTTCCTCAACTCCTTTTGGATTCTTATTCCAGCCGGTGAGGAACTCACTCTTGCCAAACTCGAGTCCTTTTGAATGCTAATTGGTCACTATAGTCTGCATGTACCAAAGCTACTCGGCAATGGCGGGACTGTCCGGACAATCCATTGCTTCGAAAAAGAACCTATGAGCTGAGGTTGGTGTCAGTGACATCCCTCGGACATTATGCATTGTTGATACGCCAGTAAGCGACCATAAGCCCTAAAATGATTCTTTTGTATTTAATGCTACCTCATTGGATAAATAATAGGAAAAACAATCTATTTTATAACGGCCTACTGACAAGATTGACATGGGTACACTACAGGCTTACCCATTTTGAGTAAGAGCCAAGAGCTACTAGTACCTATGCACACAAGAACAATACACTCGCACTTTTAGTATTAAATCGGCTACAATGCCCTTGTGTCAGGAAAATATGTAAAATATTGCTATTTCTGCTCTCATAGCTTCGAGAATCTCGAACATGGTCTCCTCCAGCATGGAAAACATCTCTGAGAGTCACGGCGTACTTAGGATACTCAATCAGGTATCCATGCATGTCTATAATTACACCCAAACTTAGCTTTAGTTCGCTAATAGCATCGTTTATTTTCTAGGAAAGTCCGTTTTTCGTCAACCCACCCATCGCTATATTTAATTCTACATCTTTTCAAGTCGCAGTCCTCGCCTTATTGACACTTCTTGTTTTGACATATACGCTATCCTCATTTAACTTCATCAGGGCTCGAAGCAGCCAGAGGCCCGGAAAGCCAGCACCAACCCTTCCATATTATCTCCCAGGATTATACCATGCCTTTGACCTAGGATGGAGCATGGCCAGCTTTCTAGCTAATACGGTGTCAGTCACTTAGTTACATGCAGCCGTAGTGTTACTAACAAATTCTTTAGTAAACACTGGGGCTATCTTTCACCCATTGGAGTCCGCGCTGGACCCCTTGGATTCACAATGATTGTTAATCCAAGTCACATCAAAACCATAATACGATCTTCTAAAGCCCTGACTAACAGGCCTATGATGGCTTTTGTTATGGAGAAATGGTTCTGCACGCCCAAGGAGTACTTGCACTTATATGCTGCCCATGATCCCAGCGCCTTAACACCAGGAGGAAAGCCGCAGCATATGCATGATTTCCAAGTGAAGACCAGCATCAAGTACTTGTCAGGAAAACACCTCCTGGCAATGTCAGAGAAATACCTTGCAATTCTCAAAAGCAGGCTAGTAAAACTTGAGATTCCAAGTGATAGCTGGATGGAGATCTCGGATTTTTACACATGGCTTCAGAGACAGCTCACTCCCTCGGTTATTGAAGCCATGATGGGTTCACGACTACTGGAAATGTATCCTGACATCGTGGAGGACTTTTGGGCATTCGAACGTCAAGTCGCCAACTATTCCCGTGGCTTGCCTCGCTGGATGATGCCATCTGCATATAAAACTCGGGATCGTTTACTGGAGAACATCAAAGCATGGAATCGGCTTGCAAATCGAGAATCGGATTATACGCAGTACGGGGAAGACAGACCCGAGTGGGATGAATTTTTCAGGAGCAAATTCATCAAAGCTCGTGAAGATTATATGAGGAAGTATGGCATGGACGACGACTCAATCGCATCTGAGAATCTTGCCCTTGTTTTTGGGTAAGTAATTCTCGTTCTAAAGGCAAGGTTTCCCCAACTAAGAGACTCTCAGATCTAATTCAAATGCGGTTCCCGCTGTTTTCTGGTATATTTTCGAATCTTTCAAGGACTTGAAATTGCAAGAAAATCTCAAGGCCGAGCTCCAAGATTGTCGGAATCCAGAAACTGGCGACTTGGATATTCCCAAGTTTTCCACTAAACCTTTGCTGCAATCCACGTACGCAGAAGTATTGCGCCTCCGTGTCACAACCAGCACGATACGCACAAATGAGAATGCCGATTTCAAGCTAGATCCAGATTATACTATTGACAAGAACATGATAATGACAATATTCTCTTCGATTACGGCTTATAACAGACCGGCCTGGGAAGCCACAAGACCCGAGAGCGTTACCAAACCTCTGGATGAATTCTGGCCAGAGCGCTTTGTTCGAAAGGACAAAAAGGATGCCAATTTCAGTCTCGAAGGCTTGACTGAATGTTGGATGCCTTACGGTGGAGGTCACCGTATGTGTCCTGGTCGCCATTTTGCCAAGAATGAAATCATTGGCACGCTGGGACTACTCTTGGAATTGTTTGAGTGTGAACTGGTCGATATTCAGCAAGCTGAACGAGTCCGACCTGATACAAGATGGGTACCTTATGGAACGTTACCACCTACGAAGAAGGTGGCCGTGAGACTTCGGAGACGCAGAGAATGAAGTTATTTAGAAATGGGAAGAATTAAGCCGACTTGGCCTTTCGTGATCCAACAATATAGCAATTGTTGCTTATTTCCCCTTGTCTCTGCATATGATATAGCCTAGTATCTCCATTTCTGTAAATCCCCAGCGAGTAAATAGTTTAGGACTTCGTAGTCACAGCTTGAAACAAGTTCTTCAGGCCAATGCAGGTAAACTATACAGCTCACTATTAGCCCAATTAACCCTCCCATAGTCGGTTTGTGCATATAAATACTCCCTTATCTTGAATCTAACACAAAGACTCGTGATAATAGATATAATATATATTATTAAAAGCAAAGACAGTGAGAGAGATGGGTTAAACCTCATATCTCCAAATCCTATAGAACTTGACCCGAATAACGCAATCGGAGCTAAAGCTTATGCACACTTCCCATTCCTTTTGACTCATCCTTGACCTCTTCTCATCTCCTCCCTACAATATCCAACTACATATAACAATAACCAAGCCAAACCACCTTCATCAGAAACAATGCTTCCCACCCTCCAACCAGCAGAAAGACACACCCAAGTCCCACTACCCCCACCAACCACAAACCCACTTGAGTACCCAAAATACCTCTATTTCGCCTACGGCTCAAACCTCTCCCCATCCCAGATGAAAACCCGCTGCCGCATAAACCCCACCCACTCCGCCACCCCATTGGCAATCGCAACCCTCCCACGCTGGCGCTGGTTAATTTGCGAAGCGGGCTACGCTAATGTCCTCCCACCACCTGGTCTGCGCGTCGCGAATCAAGACTCCGAAACCGCGCATCAGATCCCTGTTTCTGGGTCTGAGGATGTCGTCTACGGCGTTCTTTACCAGATGGATATTGGCGATGAGGGGATTCTGGATGGTTATGAGGGTGTTGATACATCTTCTGCTGCTGCGGGGGCTGGAGATGGCGTGCCTGTTTCTGTTAGGCCCAGGGTGCAAGGAGATGGGTCTTATAATAAGTGGTTTGTTGAGGCGGATGTTGTGAAGTGGTTGGATGGGGCGGAGGGGTTTAGGGTGGGGTTTGAGAAAAAGGGGAGGGTGCCTGTTTTGATCTATGTGGATGAGAACTGTGTTAAGCTTTCTGGGCCGAAGTTTGAATATATTGCGAGGATGAATCGGGCTATTCGAGAGTCTGTGGATTTGGGGGTTCCCGTAGAATGGATGGAGGGGGTTATGAGGAAGTTTATTCCCAAGGAGTGAAATACTATAGATTTAGATTCGATAGATTTGACAAGATGGATGTAAAAGTATATCAATTAGTCACAGGTTCAATGGTTAAGAAAGCTACTCCATTAGAATAAGAAAATAGCCAGTTTATACACATATCAAAGTTGCATTGATAAAAGCTATTTGTCTATATTGGGGTTATTATCCAGGCAGCTCTGTGCCAACTGTGGCGGGTGCCGTCGACCAGCGAAACAATGCTTCAAACTTGAAGTTCGAGTAAATTGTTTGATGGGACCTGGGAGGAGCGAATGATAGTCGCTCACCGCAAGATCAGGTGTGGTCGGGCTTTTAAAAGGATGGTGTCATTATAATCGGCAATTGAGATCGTCGCAGAAAGAAATGATTTTTTTTTGAAGCGGTGTGTATAAATTAGGCCTGGCCAGACAGGAGAGTGTAAACCGGCGCGGGGAGCTTGTCACGTCCGTGAAGGAACTCAAGTTCGAGGAGGAAGAGGAAGCCAAGGAGTTCGCCGCCCATCTTCTGGATCAGCTCACCACCGGCCTTGGCAGAGCCACCTAAAAATAGTTTATTAGTATGAAATATCAACCGGGGAGATTCTCTCGTCACATACCAGTAGCAATAATGTCATCAATGACGAGGACCTTCTGGCCGGGCTTGATAGAATCGGCCTGCATCTGGAAGAAATCCTGACCATACTCCTTCTCGTAGCCCTGGGTCTCGCAAGGACCGGGGAGCTTGCCCTGCTTGCGCACGGGGACGAAGCTAGCACCCAGACGCAGCGCCAGGCTGGGGCCCATCAGGAAGCCACGGGCCTCGAGGCCGACAATGACATCGGGCTTCTGGTCACCATAGTTGGCGAGGATGTGAAGTTCCAGGGAGCGGATCAGGGCCTCGTGCAGAGAAGGATCGGCGAAGATAGGCAAGATATCCTCGAACAAGATTCCTGGAGAGGGGAAATCCGGGAACTGGCGCAGGGCGGCGCGCAGTCTTACCTTAAGACTGGCGAGTTCGGCGGCGCTGGTGGCATCGGAGGCGGGGAGTCCGACTTTGGAGGCATCTGGGAGAGTGGAAGACATGATGATGAAAGGAAGGGAAGAAAGAGGGGGAAGAGGCTTAGAAGTAAAAGTGTTAAAAAAAAAAAAAACCAAAAAATATTTGGAGGGGAAAAAAAAAAGGAAATGGGTAAAATTACAGATAAGGCAGATAATCGGGTTTCTTACCCCTCAGGTCTAGATCATTACTTGTTTTTTTCGGGGTATTTTACATATCTATATTTAACATTTTTTGTACTGTATAAACATACCCTTGTAGGGGATTTATTTATATCCTCAATGTATGTGATATATGGGATATATATGAGATCTATGAGATATATAACATTCATATACTCATATACCTTTATAGTCTTATGTCAAAATATATAAATATATAAAAATATAAAGATATACTTTTAGATACATAGAGGATGTATACAAACCAGCGGTCAGATCCCTAGTCAGATCCCTGTTCAAGGTAAAATACTGCGGTCACGCAATTGGACATTCTAGAAGAACACAGGTAAGACTACCGTTACTACTAGTATACTTACTACACTTACTATACTCATACAGACTACGAAGTACAGCGTAGCTCTTAGATATGCCCAACCAGGGTCGGATCTGCGAGACCCTACTTGATTAGCCCGTAAACTTAGTGCTCAGTCCCCTTCACCAGGGGACAAATTGTGTCGCAAACTGATACCACTCCTTCGTCATCCTGTGTTCCAGTTCCCCAGAAGCCTAGACCGTCCAAACTGCAACCTGGGGTTGATGGTTACTTTAAGCCAGACAACAGACAAATCCCGAGAAACTACCATCAAAAGGGTCATCATAAATGACTCACCCTGGATTTTTTCCAGACCGGAGATTTAGAACCACATCGGATCAGACCATCACAACGGATATACGCCGTATGGCCAGCTTTGACACATCATACAGTCATTACACCTAGCCCCGGCCAATGGAATGTCTCAGGCCACGACATGATCTGAAACCCATCACAGTGGCTTTACTGGAAAAAGACATGCGTGCTGCATGTCGGGATGTCTGTTGTGCAGATGGTGGGGGGTTTTGTCCGCAGTCTGTGTAATTGCATAATGATCCACCCCTCATGTTGATTGGGAAAAGGAACAAAAGTACGAGATAAAATTAAACATCAAGACAATCAATAGACCCAAGAGAAAGAGATAATCATATAGATCGTTCTAGTATGTAAAATAGAAAGACAGAAATATCGAAAAAATATATATTATATATATATAAAAAAGAAAAAAGGAAATCTCAGGTTTGGTTTTTAGGAATAGCCGAACGCGGGGGTCGAACCCGCAGCCTTAAGATTAAGAGTCTTACGCTCTACCGATGGAGCTAGCCCGGCCGGGCTGTTGAAAGAGACTGCCAAGTAGTGCTACATAAGCGAAAATTAGTGAGAATGTTCCAGGGTTGCACGACTGCAGTTAATTCAGAACCAAGTTGTACGCCCAAACTTGAGTTATTGCATAATATAATATATTACAAAGATTACTGCTTCCTTTTTCATCTATCTGACTTTGTGAATGATGCTTTTTACCATGATGTAACCCTATGCTTTGTTTTGAACTGTCTAATGCAAAATATTTATACCTTCACTCGACGAGTCGTCGATTTCATAGACTTAGGACTATATGGGTTGCTTCGTAACACCTAGCCCCATAGACTGGACCAAATGCCGAAAAACTAGCAAAATAATCATATGTTCTTTGAAGTCTCTTGGATACCCCCAAGGTGGGCAGGTTGACTGGTACTGACTCGATTGTTTCACACCTATACTTTTACTTGACACTTTGATCATCCAACTCCTAACACATTTTTACCTCTGTATACCTGCACATAACTGCGTATAGATACTCTATTCAATGCAAAGAAGTAGATATATGTACACCATGTTGTATGTTGTATATCAAAGTATCCTCGGCTTCGACCCAAGCCTAAAACGGTATAGCCCCTCACATGACCAGCACAGACCATCTCGCTTCAAGTTTTTCCGGTGTCGACCCAATCGCTATAAATCCGCCCGTTTCCCTCTCTTCCACCCCTCATGCTTTTGAAGTTTGAGAGCCTCAACAGGCTGCTTCCATCTCAGATGAATTTGTTCTGATACCCTGTAATACATTTACTCATGTCACCTGCCATGATTGCCGAGATGCAGCCGGATCTGCATCATGACCAGCTCGAGGCCGTGGGCAAAGCCTTCGATGCACTCCTACTAACCGTGTACCGGCTGACTCACAGACAAAATGAGCTGTTCCAGCACATGGACAATGTCTTCAAACAGGTAAATACACACCCTTCCTCCCTTTCCCTTTCCCCTTTCCCTCTGCTTCTGCATTCTGGTCTCGCATGACGAGGAAAAGCTCTAGATCAGGAGTCACTTTTGTGGCGATGACGGATTAACATGTATTATCTGATTGAGACATAATGACTGCCTTGCTGTTATGCCATTTGACAAGATGAACATTGCTAACTTTGTATCTTGCAGTACACAGATGTGATAGAAATTCTGCCTCCTCAAGATAGACATCGTGCATTTGACGTTCAAACCAAGCTGCTTGCCCAGCAAAAAGAATACCGTCAGGGCCTCGTACACAGCAAGCCTCAAGTTGAGGAACAACCGTTGAATTCCATGGATGTAATCAAAACCCTCGTTGCACATCAAAATGTAGACGAAAATACTTTCTTGGCCATCAAGAATGGAGTCAAAGGGTGCAAATCTCTGCTCCGTTCTCAAGATAGCCTCTCCCAAATATCTTCCAACTCGTGCATCCTCGCGCAAGCACCGGCTCCAGCAATTGCGCTGGAGAAGGACTTCACAACGAATGGCACCCAGGGAAGTCTACATTGCCCCTTCTCTAAACCGAATAAGATGCAAAGCGCAAATGCCAGTGAGTCCCACAGTGGGAAAAACTCTACGCCGAAGGTCCAGATCGAAGCCACCTGTGGCCACGAGCACCTGGACCCCATCAAGGCTGAACTCGAAGACCGACGCTCTAGCCACACCCCATCTGCCCCGTCATCGAAAGGAGGATGTCCCGTCTCCCGATGCCCGATCCGATTCCTCGATCAACACTCCCCAGAAGAAATCGCCGAATACGTCGAACGACACAAACATGAGATCCCCCGCAGCCACGCAATTTGCGTCAAGCGCTATCAGCGAAACCCACAGGATATGAGACAACTGGATGCAAAATACGGCGGTCTGACCAGCATGATCGCTGGCCTAGGTGTCAAACACCAAGCCTTCTTGCCCGACCGTCATACCAACGGCGAAGGCCACTCCTCGCACTCTGCGTCGAGCGAACGTGTTGAGAAATGGGCCGAGAACGTGGACTCCAGTATACCCAGTGCCCAGAACGAGGAGGACGAGAAGAACGAGGAAAATAAGAATGAGGATGATAACCGCCAGAGTTACTTTGACCGTCCCCTCCGTGAAGTCCGCGTGGGTGAATCCCCAAGCAGACCTTGGGGCATTTCAGTGCCTGTTACACATCTACCTCCCGCCTCAGTGCCGTTCCCTGGTTCGGCGTCTATCCCCACATCCCCCGACCCGCAAGCCGACAAACCCGGTGAACCCACCGATGCTGACATCCTTGGGGCTAAGCCTGCCGGCGTCTGTCCATTTGGCCACGGCAAACCAAAGCCCAAAGCCTCAAAGCTCGAAATGGAAACACATCGGAGTGACGAAAGGCCCAAGGACAATGGTATTGCCACGCCAAAGAAAACTGGTTGTCCATTCGGCCACGATAAACCACAGGTCGAAGATTCAAAGCCTGAAACTGAGACCCCCTGGACTGGTGAGTGGCCTAAGACCTGGCCCAAGGACCGGGCCGTCCCAGATCAAGCACCTGCTCCCCTGGTTGCTCCGACTGCCCCAACTGCTCCTGTGAGCGAGGACTCGACTACGAAACCCGGCATCCCTTCGACATTCTCAACCCCATCCCACGTTACCTTCAATGGCCCTGTCTTCTTTGGATACTCTGCCGAGGAGACGGCCAAGCTACTGCAGCAGTTCGGCAACCTAGGCAAATCATGATCCCAAAGAAACTTCTTCTGTATAATATGTTCATGGGAAGCACGGGTTTCTAACGCATCACGAGGAAACGACTTAATTTTTTTTTAGCAAGCATTGTCACCGAATTAGCCCAATTGAATCCTAATTTAATACAAATTCCAATATGGATCTAATATCTACAACCGCTATAACAGGGAAGCCGTTAAGTAAAAGAATGACTTCATCGGGGAGTGTCGACTCTCTCCGAGGGAAACTCGCAGAGCGGGGCACCTTCGTTATCATCACGCCCTTCCTATAATAACTTCTTCTCTTCCCGATGCTGCGAATTACTCCTCGTCTTTTATCTCTATCTCGAATCCTCCATCCTTCAATCCCACTCAGACCTCAATTTCCTTATCGCATAATGTCTGCCAACATGTCCATCATCTCCGCTAAGGATGCCTGCCCTCGTAAGTCAAGTCCACCAACTATGCATCCCATTCTCCACTGCCTCTTAGACGTCGGAAGCAAACTCAATTCCGGAAAAGGAGCCAAAACAAACAAAGAGCAATAGCTAACTCACATGTCCTATAGCTGCCGGCCCTTACGTACGTTGTCCCCCGCCCCATCTGCAGCTTCATCTACCGTTGGAGCTACCCCTCCATACCGGAACAAGCCACTCCAAGACACCATTTCACACCTGCACTTATGGTATAGACTACAAAGGAACCATCTAACAAAAACAACCACAGTCCCAGGCTATCCGTGCCAACGGTCAGATCTTCGTCTCCGGCCAGATCCCTGCCGACGCTTCCGCCAACTTGATCGAGGGCAACATCGGCGCCAAGACACAGGTCTGCTGCGATAACATCAAGGCTATCCTGACTGCTGCTGGCTCCAGTGTGGACAAGATCGTCAAGGTCAATGTATGTGGTTTCCCCCGGCCCCCGGGCCTTGTTACGGTGGTATTTTTGCACTCTGCTTCGCCAGGGAGAAAGAAGTATACAGAAGTCATGAGAAGGACGCTTTGCTGACCTTTATTTCTTTCTCAGGTCTTCTTGACTGATATGGCCAACTTCGCTGAGATGAACGCCACTTACGAGAAGTTCTTCGTTCACAAGCCTGCTCGTAGCTGTGTTGCTGTTCACCAGCTGCCCAAGGGTGTGCCTGTTGAGATTGAGTGCATTGCTCTGGAGTAGATTTTGGAATCTATTCAATTCGAATCTTTTTATTCGAGTCAATGAAAACAATATAAATATAAAGCACAGTTTAAATAATAAAGATTAAGAAAGAGAATGAATTCGATCGAATTATGTTGTGGAAATCCTCGGGGAGATCTTCTTCTTGGTTATTTCCATTTCCGATCCCCTTTCTCTCGAGGAACATACATGCGCGAGTACAAGCAGATGCCAAATTGGGAATCATAAGAGTCAAGGGTCCATGCGTAATAACACAGAATGCAAGAGACGAAGGAAATAGGGAAGAGGGAGGAAGAAAAGAACACAACATTGCGGCTGGATTGATGAATAAGGAAAATAGGAAGCATTAAGAGTCAAAAGGTAAGAGAGATTGCTAGACAGGTGCACATTCACCTGCCACGGGGGATAACACCGCTCATGCGGCTTCCAGCACCAGCCATCAGACTCTGTTTCACAATAGCATCGGCAGCAGCAGCGGCAGCAAGTCTTTCCTTCTGGCGACTACGGTCCCGGAGATAGCCAGCAGCTTCGAAGCGCATGCGAAGAATGCGCAGGATCATGTCGTCGTTCGGATCAGCCTGCGCCTCTCGCCGCTTCTCTTCCTTGGCCTTCCTCATTGTGCCCAGGTTGCGGGAAAGCATGATGCTCTTGGCGCGACGGGCAGCAGGAAGACCCAAGCCGCCGTAGCCGGCACCTGTGGCGCCGAGGTGGGGAGGCGCGGAAGTGCGGTTGCGGGCCGCTTGTTGGCGGTTGACGGTCGCCGCGGCCATGCGCTCGGAGGTGCGAATGAGCTGCTCCGTTGGTTCGAAGTAAAAGAAATTCAGAGACTGAATTTCGTGATATTTGGGTGATTTCAGGATATCGATTGGGACGCCGTTTGCTTCGCCGGTTTCGTCGTCAACCGCATGGAAGAAGTTCAATAGTAGTACGAGCCAGCGCGATACGATGTCAACTTCTTGGATGGTTAGTGGCTTCTGATGGGATGGCTTATCCGACAGAGGTGGTACGAGTAAACTCTCGATAGTAGCGAGCACTTCCTTCCACAGGCGAGCCATCACCATCTTCATAGCTTCGGGTGTGAGGGTTTTGTTCATGATGGCGAAGTTGTCATTGAAGTAATTGAATAGAGGAGTCAGTGCATTCTCAATGTCTGTCGGGGTGGGTCCGGCAGGAGCTGGTTGCGCTCGGTTGCGATTCAAGAAGCTCGAAACACTAGATATACTGAGTCCGCGGGAGAGCAGGGATTTCAGTGTTCGCCGGGAAAGACAGTGACTGATATATGCCGAAAGCTTTTCTGTAATCTTTCGAGTCATATCCCTTTCAGTTCGTTTGAGTGTACGGAAAGCCTTGCCGAAGTAGAACTGGATGTCATCTCGTTCGCCTTCCATACTGACTCGGAGTAGAAGCCGACCCTGGGTATCCAGGTCAAGCCAATACTCTCGTGGCAAGAAGTCACTGAAGTGCACAGGATCAAGCTTGATCGACGTACGACCAACATAGTCGTGATCGCCCACTGCATCCCAGTCCCAGATGGTAGCGATCATATTCAGAGGGCCCTGTGTAGTGAGATCCACTGTATCCTCCCATCGGGGATTAAGATTATTGTAGATGATACGGGTTTTGGCAATTCGCTTCTGATATTCGTCCGTCAAAACGACATATGGATCGCTGCCACCACCAATATCACACGATTTCAAGTCCTCTGCCTCCACCACTTTGATTGTAAAGACATAGGTGGTAGACTTCCGGACCTTCTTGAGCTGCGGTGGAGTGTTTTTTGCAATGACTTCGGCGCACGCGTCGACGTTGATGTCACTTTCGAGTTTGTCGAGCTGGGCAAGTGCATACTCAATGTTGTTCAGTTTCACCAGGGACTATTGAAAATGTTAGCTGCGATATTTACTAGTCGAAATGGACAATAACGTACCTCCGACGAGAATTGGAAGGGCTCAATTTTATCCTTATTCGTCCAGGTATCTTTGGCGAACTGCATTAGCTTTTCCTGAGTGGTTTGGTTTAATGCTGCCTCCTGCTCGGGTGTGAGACGATCCATCTCCCGCGCGAACATCTTCTCTAAGGAGTCACAGTACATTGCCACACCTTTCCCAATTGAATTGGAGAGGTACGTCATGAACTTGGCATATTGAAGATCATCGTCCCACTCCAGTTGCACCATATTTTCAACAACTTGGTTGAAAGACCGGAAAATGTCAATAACTGACACACTGTGACGATCGTCTTCAGGCGCGAGCTCTGTCGTTCCATCTGTACGAACGGCGAATCCATCTTGTCTTGTAGCTTGGCTGACCCAATCCATGATCTTTTGATCAGTCAGACGAAGCCACCTCCAAACGAAGTCTTGAAGAAGACTCTCCACATCGAATGGGAAAGGAGCACTAAGCTAGGTGAGTAATTTTACAGGAACAGCATTGGAGTCCCGGGACTTACTCCTCATGGGTGTTATGGAATAACCGTCTGATAGTAGCGAGCTGTTTGTATAGTTCGAAGCCGTCGTCAATAGCTATCTCCTCACCTCTTGCTTTTGCCTGCTCGAGAATCCTAATGATCATTTCATGTGCATCCTCGGCGAACATAGGAAGTACGCTGTGACACAAGGTGGTATAGGGGTTCACACTACTTTCAAGTTAGAGACTGATCAACTAGACAGACGAGAAAGAAAGAACCCACCCCATGATCTCCGGGTTATTGCGGTAGCGTTTCTGGATCTTTAGCGCAAGTTTTGAGATTGCATCTCCAAGCTGAATGACATGGTCAGGATCCCACGCCTCTTGTTCCATAGGAATTAGTTGGCTAAGAAGACTTTGATACTTTGCGGTTGCTTTTTCGGCAAGTCCTTCTTGCACGTATGTGCTGAATCGATTGATGTCTTCGGGGTCCTCAATGTAGCTGGGATCCATCTGGACGTGGGTGTCAAGAATGTACATGACTGGGCCGAGTGGGCGTGGCTTTGCCTCAAAGCAGTCCATCATAGCCTCGTAGAGCTCTCGGAGCAAAGCCTCATGAAGTTTGGACAACAGCACTTGCATCGTTTGGAGATCATGTATAGTCCATCGTTGCCGATCAAAGACTGTAGAAGGCGAAAAGCTACTGCGTTTGCGGTTCTCGCCCGAAGGCACTTCTTTCACAAAAGTAAACGCTGAGTCAAGGGTAGTGAGATCAATCTCATTGTCAACAAATTTATCCTGAGCCACCTCGAGGAACAACACGACCCGGGAGAAGGCTGGAATCCGCCAGCGAAGACATATCTCATTAAGCATTTCCGTGGATTGTTTCGACAGCAGTTTCATCGAAGGCACGTCAGATGTGGCCTGGGTAGCTTCAAACTCCCGGTCCCGCAGATCATGGGTCAAGGTCTGGGACAAGATGTATTTGTACAAAGACCTAGGATCAGACGGTATGAATGTGTATGTATCGGATTCATCTGACTGTTCCAGAGAAAGCCCACTTAAATCAATAGGCTGATCAATGACAGAAGATGGTCTGTCAGTCCGACTAGACGATGTTTTTGACAAGTCGGGATTCTCGTGAGGAGTCGAATTAAACTGAGGAAGAGACCCTGGGGTGCTTTTGGCTAGCTCGGGATTGGATTGCATGATCGCAAGCATCATCTGTGAGAGGTCGGGACCCTCGCTCTTTTTCCAGCTATCATAACCCTCGTCCGACTCAAAATCACCTCTTGACAAGGTTTTGTGTGTCTGGAGGTTTAGGTGGGCTTGATATGTCTTTAGATCCTGCAGAGCGGCCTTTTCGGTCCAGGTGGACTTGTGTTTATCAATTTCGGATTGTGCTTCGGACGTGGTCATTCCAAAGATCTTGGCCACATGTTGCACCAGGGGCATATCCTTCACATTATAACTCAATGTGCCGACACTCTCTGTCGTGGATGTAGCCCCGCTCGTTTGCATGAGGTCTTGATCTTGCAGGAGAAGCTTGTTTTCCAGCACCGTTAATCGATTGGCCAACTCTGGGCGGTCCTTGGACCACTCGTGATCTTTCAAGGTGAGCGCAAGGAGACGGACGAAAAGCGCAACATGCCGATCTACCATGAGCCTCCAGCTGTCATCGTCATGTTCTTTGCCCTTGCTTAGCTCTTTGACTGCGTTGGAGTAGAAAATTAGGAGCAGATCTTCAGCTCGGCGGTCCTTCTCCATGCGTTTTCGGAACGAGTCCTCCTTCAGAACGTTGAGAAAGACGGCAAATGTGCGCACCACCAGCTGATCTTGATATTCCTTCCTTTTCTCCTTGCCCATCAACACACCCGTCAACCGTTTCTCCAGCTCGGACACGAAGCCATGGGGAATCCTGGTGCTTTTGGAATCCCTGACCAAGGAAAAATCGCTCATTAAATCATGCATGGTGACCGATCGTTTTGGCCGCACCGGCGCAACGGGGGCATTTTGAATGCGACGAGAGCGAGGGTTGAGGAGATAGGCAAGGTAGGCGACCCGAATGGCATGGCTGTATGCCACGTTGGCGCTTAGGGGGCGCCGCCGAGATAGAGAGGAGTTGCGTGAATGACGACCTTCATTTTGGAGGCTGTTAATCCGTCGGTTGACTCCTCGGGATTGGGTAGATGCTGTCGACATGGAGTTGTCAATTAAATCGGTGCAAAGTTAGGAGGTGACAGATAGCGTGGGACCATGGAGAAAGTTGGGAAACACCCAACACCCAGCACCCAGAAGAAGCTTTTCAGAATAATTTTTTCCTCTTTCAGTCTGAAGTGAAACGCCGTCACAAAGCTGGAGGGGCGGGTTGTTTATTGAAGGGGGAGAGGGGGGTGGAGGTGAAACAAAAAAGCTGCCGAACCAACTGACGTAGAGGCGTCCCGTCCAAAACAATTCTATTTATGCTATTTATCATCCGACTATGTTATGGGGTTGCTATATTTTCCCTTTCTTTTCCTTCTATACAAAAGTGCTTATTGCATATTGTTAGTCTAAGGAGACCTGATCCCTGTTCTCCCTGGATGGGGCTAAACTGATAAAGCTGCAAGGGTTTCGTATCTGGGAAGATCAATATTTGACATTACCTCAAAGGTTACATCTAAGAAGACGTCTTAAAGGATTCTTAAAAGAATCTAAAAAGATCGAAGATGTCTAAAAGGATGCGTAAAAGATATCTACAAAGACACCCTAAAAAGATATCGTAGTGTTATCCCAAATATAACATCTATAATATCAAATAGATCAATGTGATATATCGGCATATACGACAGACACAAGAAGTAGGGTTTAATCCAAATTCATTCCGAGCATGCGATCGGGCTTTTTCGGGTTTTGATGAAACATAGGACTGGTACATCGACGACCAGTCCCCAAAGACGCCGAAGATAGAAAATCGTACTGGTATTTACACAAACAAAAAGAAGAAACCAGATGTCAATCACCACTTGTCGCCGGACTTGCGAGCCTAAAGCAAATAGTTAGCTCTTTGCCATTGTAAGAAGCTTTTGTGAATATTATGCCCGATACATACCGGCAAAGCATTAGGACCTCCCAATTCCTTCTCCAGACCATCGACGTAGGCCTTAGGGGCACTCGGCTTGTCAGGGTAGTTGAGGCTGACCACGCCAACCAAGCTGAGGAAAGCAGCAACGAAGCATCCGAGGTGGAAGAATCCCTTACCGGCCGTGACGTGGGTATATTGCTCGGGACTGAAGACACCAAGGATTTCGTTATCCTCGTGCACAGGCTCGCCAAAGTTGCGCTTTTCTTGCGCATCCCACCAGCCACCGTGGGGGTCTCTGTGTGCTCGCTTCACTGCGGGAGGGTTGGGGTAGTTGTTGTTCTGTCTCGGAGGTTAGGTTCCCGGATCCAACAGAGAGACGGCATATGTGCCATATGAGTACTATACCTGTAGAGGATCGTCAACCTCAGCAGCACGCAGAGCTGGGATTTGGGAGAAGGATGCGCGAGGAGCAATGGCTCGGACGGCAACCTGGGGAAGGCGCCGGGCCAAGATCCGTTGAGACAGCATCTGGGAGAAGAATTGAAGGTCAGAAAGGCTGGAGAGTGATTGAAGATAAGATGGAGCTAAATAGAGAGACTCACAGTTATGCTGAAAGACAGGCAACAAATGAGTTGTCAGAGGAAGGCAAGAGAGCCAATTGGGTAGAGGGGGTTGAATATCGATGATGAACGGATGGAGGTTTGCGGAATGTTGTGGCCTGAGGCAGCAAGTCACAAGACTTCAGGCATCCACGCGCCGGCGCGACCAGGTAATTGCTCGCCCGAAGGAAAAAAACCACTCTCCACGTATTCTCATCATCTCCGTTGTTTTTCCGTCCCCATCCACGCTACAGTGCCGATAAGCATGTTAAACTTCTTGTAGTATCTCTACTCGATAGTCCCTATTTGCTGATGCCAAAATTTTCTTCTTCGACTGCGTCATTGTTGGGATAACTGGGGTCACCTGCCGCCACCGGCCCCTGTCGTCTGCGGCAACAAGTCATGCAAAACGGCACCCCCAACGGCCCATCACCCCAAGATGAACGCGTAACGCCTGTGTCCGATTTGACACCCCTCAACGGGTCTGTAATCGAAAGCTCATCGGATTCTGCCCCCCACGAATCGATTCCTTCCGAGACGAAAGACGTCGAAGCTGTTCATCAACCCGAAGAACCCCCATCCAAGAAACGAAGACTCACAGATTCCTCCGCGTCGCAACGTTCCACTCCCAGACCACCATCCCCGCCTTGGAAAAAGGCTGGCTTTGACGGACCCACATCGTTTCTCTCTGAAGGCAAGCGCAGGTCTTCGCGGACAAATGCCGTCCCGATCGAATTTCAACCTGGGTCGGACAAGAGACACACGCGGGGGGCTCAGGGCAAGAATGTTGGCAGGTCCGCCCGTGATGGAAGCAAGCCGGCTACATCCTCGCCGCTATCGGTAACACAGTCACGCGCCGACGTCAATGGGAAACTGAGTGGAAAGGCCACTGCCAATGGATCGCCCAGAACACCGTCGCGCACGGCTGCCAACAAGCCGCCGCGTACCTCACAGACGCCAGCACCAAAACCAAGCCATTCGCGCACCAAATCTCGCAGTACCGTTACCCTTTCTCGCCCGCCTGGTGCCAACGCGAACGGCACTAGTTCTCGCTCGCTGCGCGATCGCCCATCCCTTTCGAATCTATCACAGGAGGTCAATGGAGCTTCAGATAATGTCAATATGGATGAAAAGGAACTTGAACAAGGATCCTTGAAAATTCCAAAATTGCGCATTAAATTGAACAAGCCTGTCCTTCCTATTCGACACCCTGGCCATATACCGCAGAAAAAACACACGTCTTTCAGAGAATGGGTATACCAAAATGATACCTCGAATATATTGTCAGAGGATGAGGCTGCGGTAGAGGCACGCAAACGGCATCAAGTCATGACTGCCGCCGAGCCGGGTGGACCGTTGAGTGCGCAAGTTTGCTCGGCATATATCACAGAACAACAAGAGGAACCTCCCCCACAATACTCGCACCAGGATCACTTGGTTTCCCACGCGCTCTATTTCCAGAAACTCCTCGAGAAAGAACACAAACGCCACCGGCAAACAGCCAAACTGTTTGCACAGTGGTGTGCTGACGCTTATCGGAAACGCCACAAGAACCCCGAGGATATTCTACGTGAGCAGCAGGAGGAGATGCGTGGAAAACGCAAACAGGTATCAAAGGATCTTCAGAAGATGTTCGACCTGACCCGTGCCGATATTGATCGGGTCCGCCTAGCACGTTGGGAGGAAGAGCGGAAGATGGAAGACCAACAGGCCCTTGATCGCGCTATTAAAAAGTCTACTATGCTCTTCGAGAAGCGTCGATCGGAGATTTTGGGTGAACTACCCAGCGATGCTCCAGTGACGAGTGACGATGAGGATAACGTATCAGGCTTCTCGTCTGCCTCAGGCGAAGAGGACGAGAGTAACATGTCGGATTCTGAATCCGGAACCGACGACGACGCTAATGTGGACGATGATGCTACATTGACCGCGGAAGAGCTCCGGCTGAAGTACGCTAATTTACCGGCTGGTGACTATACCGACCGGATGTCTACAGCCTCAGGAAGCACGGCAATGACCAACCCTAGCGAATCCTTGGACCCGGAAACTGTTTTAGATGGCCTCGATTCACACGCCACCCCCGAAGATAATCAGCTAGATGATGTTGATTCAGTGTTGATGGATGATAGTGATGCCTCCACAGACATGGATGATGATATGGGTGATAGTGACGAAGAGGAAGAAGAATCAAGTGAGGAGGAGTCGGATGAGGATTATGAGACTAGACCTGGCTTGCTGGGTTTCTTCTCAAAAAATGAAACGCCTGTACTAAAAGATGGCGAAGAGGGCGATGAAGCTTCGGCTGTGGACCACGAACAAGACATTGATAGCAAATCGGCATTGGAGGGTGAGGATGACATTGATTTCGAAGATCAAGATGAAGTCTCCTTGGTTCCGATTGGACCGACGACCAGCGAGGGCACTTCGACAGAAGGCACACCCTTACATATCGCGAATGCTTCTGAAGCCTCTCCTGCTATTGGAGGGGAGACACCAGCCGTTGACACCCCGATGGAAGAGGAGCTTGCTGAAGCCGAAGCCGAAGCCGATGATGCGGCCACTGCTGGTGTCGTAGATGACATTGACCAACTCCACGAGTTGGAGTCTACCAAACCAGAGGTCAAGGAGCCAACTCCTGCTGACATTGCGGGTGACATTGATTACCCCCAAGCTATGGAAGTAGATCACGTTCATGATAGCCGACCAAGTGGGGATATGTCCAGTGAGCCATCGCCGGGAACCTTTGCAACCAAACCATCCGAGCCTGAGTCGGTCTCATCACTTGAGCCTGCAATCGAAAAGGCATTGCAAATAAGCCACTCGCCTGCCCCTGGCCTACAGACACCGATTCCACAGATCCTGCGTGGTACACTACGTGAATATCAACACTATGGATTGGACTGGCTTGCGGGTCTCTACAAGAACCACATCAATGGTATCCTGGCAGACGAGATGGGTCTGGGCAAAACCATTCAAACCATTGCCCTTCTTGCCCACCTTGCCGTGGATCATGGTGTCTGGGGCCCGCATTTGGTAGTCGTTCCTACCAGTGTCATGCTCAACTGGGAAATGGAGTTCAAGAAATGGTGCCCCGGGTTCAAGATCATGACTTACTACGGAAATCAAGAAGAACGCAAACAGAAACGCCGAGGCTGGACAGATGACAACGCCTGGAACGTGTTGATTACATCGTATCAACTCGTTTTGCAGGACCAAATGTCGCTCAAGCGAAAGGACTGGCACTACATGATTCTCGATGAAGCACACAACATCAAGAACTTCCGCTCACAAAGGTGGCAAGCCCTTCTTACGTTCAAGTCCCGTGCTAGGCTTCTCCTAACGGGTACACCCCTCCAGAACAACCTGACGGAACTGTGGTCTCTGTTGTTCTTCTTGATGCCTTCAGATGGTACTAATGGTGGTGTTGATGGGTTCGCCGATTTAAAGGATTTCTCTGAATGGTTCCGGCGCCCTGTTGAACAAATTCTAGAGCACGGCAGGGAGACTATGGATGAAGAGGCTAAGGGCGTGATCACCAAGCTTCACACCGTTCTCCGCCCGTACCTTCTTCGTCGGCTGAAGGCCGATGTCGAGAAGCAAATGCCTGGCAAGTACGAACATGTGGTCTACTGTAGGCTATCAAAGCGTCAGCGATACCTTTACGACGGCTTCATGTCGATGGCCCAGACCAAGGAGACGCTCGCGTCCGGAAACTTTCTCTCCATCATCCACTGTCTGATGCAACTCCGTAAAGTGTGCAACCACCCCGATCTATTTGAAACCCGACAAATCTCCACTTCCTTTGCGATGCCGCGGTCTGTGGCTATGGACTTCAATATTAAGGAATCCCTTGTTCGACGGCGACTTCTCTTTGAACACCCACTCACTAAGATCGACTTGGATTTCCTCAACCTCGCACCCATATCACGAGAAGATATCTCACGACGGCTGGCCGACGATAGTATCAGGCTGATGGCTATTGGGCCGTTCAAGACCCTCCGAGAACGCCAGTACAACCGAACCAACTGGGAGATGGGCTTTGACGGGTCTAACATGCAGACCATCTTAGAATCATTGGAGAACGCCTGTCGCAAGAGGCGAATGGCGGAATTAGAGCGGTGTCTCTACTTCGAGTCCAAGCGGCACGGCCGTCGGCCCATATACGGTAGCAGCCTTATCGAATTCCTTCGGGCCGGGACTAAGGAACACGCGCTATCCAATGCACCACTGCGGAAGCGCTCAATGGCCGACTGGTTGTCAAGCCGGTCGTCCGTTCTTGCGTCGATGATTCTGACCGTCGAGGAACGGGCTCTTGAGATGCATGGCTATGTCCAGAGATTTGCCTGCGTCACCCCCGCTGCCGTCGCCGCGGGCATGAACGAAGCTGCTTTGACTCCGGTCGAGACTCGGCTTTTGACGAATAATCGCCCAAACCCGCCATACGATCCTTTCCATGAAGCACGGATGCGCCTTTCTATCGCGTTCCCGGATAAGAGATTGCTTCAATACGACTGCGGCAAACTGCAGCGTCTTGACAAACTCCTACGTGACCTCAAAGCGGGCGGCCATCGAGCCTTGATCTTCACTCAGATGACCAAGATGCTAGATATTCTCGAACAGTTCCTCAATATCCATGGCCATCGCTATCTCCGACTCGACGGAACTACGAAAGTCGAGTCCCGACAGATGCTCACAGAGCGGTTCAATAGCGATCCCCGTATTCTCGCCTTCATCTTATCGAGTCGATCCGGTGGTCTCGGTATCAATCTCACGGGTGCCGACACGGTCATCTTCTACGATCTAGATTGGAACCCAGCCATGGACAAGCAATGTCAGGATCGCTGCCACCGCATCGGTCAAACACGCGATGTCCATATCTACCGATTCGTATCCGAGTATACCATTGAATCCAACATCCTCCGCAAAGCCAACCAGAAGCGCATGCTCGACGATGTCATCATTCAAGAAGGCGAGTTCACCACAGACTACTTCACCAAGCTGCACGCGCAAGAGATAACCGAACCGGACGAGCGCGACGGCCAAGACGAAGCAAGTGCCGCCATGGACCGAGTACTCGGCAACCGCGTTGTCGGTGGAACCCGGGTCTTCGAAGCAGCGGAGGATAAGGAGGATCTGGATGCGGCGAAGAACGCCCAGAAAGAACAGGAGCATGCCGATGATGGCGACTTTGAGGAGCACAGCACCTCGCACGGAACACCGGCCCAGGCCGGAACGCCCTTGCCTGTGGAAGACGGGGTCGGCGAGCCGGCTCCACAGCACGTGTCTGGTGATCATGATGCAGCATCGCCTGGTCACATCGACGACTATCTCCTACGCTTCATGGAGTGGAACATGAGGGATGAACCCCTGGTTCTGCCGGCGGATAAGAGCAAGAAGAAATCCAAGAAGGGCAAAGAGCACCATCTCAAGAGGCGTCGCTAGAGCCATGGTGAGATCAATGCTCATTTTGCCTCCTTTTTTGACTCCACTCCGTTTCATCTCTCAATATTCCCCTCATTTCCCCCTTCCAATATTCCCCTCCCGGAGTTATCCTGTTTTCTCCCATGAGCTTGTAATGGTTTCTGTGTATAATCCAGGCGGGAGATGTTATAATGTTCTATTGTCTTTTTTTTTTTTTTTCTCTCTCTCTCCCTTCTGATTAGCTGTCTTTATTTGATTACTTTTTACTCTTTTCTATTGTTCTATTTTTCCTTTCTTTTTCCACTGTGTTAATCCTATATTCACAAAAGACAATAGAATCAATTAGCCGAAATAGACTCATATCCACGCCACTGTGTACTAACTATTTCTCAAATCAATAGTCTATTTCCCGGAGATTATCCTTAACTAGAGAAGTGGATCGGAATCCATCTTGGGTCTGCAAAGGTCGATCCTTTTTTACTCCAACTGTCGGACCCTTGGATCTCAGAAGCTATTGAGATTTAGTTTGATCTGTATATATTAATATCAATAGTGTGAGAATTGCGGGATTGTTTATTGTTACTCCGTACATGCAAGGTAGATTGTAGTGGAGTAGGGAAAACGGGATATTACATCGTATAGTACTCGGGAACTGGTATGTATCTTTAGGAATGTATATCGAGGATGAGTTGATGTAAATATAGAGTGATAGTGATAGTTATAGTATAATATATATAACGGTTGTATGAATCGGAAGTATCAAGTTGAAGAGAACAAAGGGCGATCACCTTAGAGATCAACTTAGAGATCACCTCAGCTTTCCCTATTTCTCCTGTCTGTCGAATTCTCCAATGAGGACCCATGGCTCGGTCGATCTCCCCAAAGCCAATTCCCACTTACCTCGGTAAATGGTCTCCAAATATGAAGATCAATTGAAGGAGAGTGACGTGGTTGAAACAGTGGAGACAAGAGCCATGAAGAAGTAGGAAGTGGGGGCGTGATTCTGCAGTTCTTGGATACGACCCAAATCCTTATGGAGTAGAGAATATATGGCACATGATCAGAAAAGGAAAAAGTGGAAGATATTGAGAATATGGCGAATGTTGAGAATTGTTGCCGAGTATTCCCCGATGTGGGTGAATTTGACACTGGGGGGACTCCACTGATCTCCAAATGTCTTTTTTCCCCCGAACTCGGAAAAGGCAACTTAGGGCTGTCGAGAGTCTCCGTACTTTTCGTTAAACACTTTTCGTTAAACTTTGGAATGTGCCTTGGTGATCCGGGGATCTTGAATATCCAATTTATCACTTGATCCCTGGAATATTTATTGGAGAGAAGAAAAGAAGAAAGAAAAAAGAAAGAAAAAAGAAAAAAAAAAGAAAAAAAAAAGAAAAAAAAAAGACATAAACAATCCATGCTCTTTAGGGGAGAGAACACCTTTTCCCATGTCTTTTGTATCGGGCGGCTGTAGACATGTCAAAGGGGATCTCCCTTTTTTTTTTTGGAGGCGCGCGGGTGAGCAAATGCCGAATGACATCTGCTGCCGTTGTCTCCTTTAGGAAATCCCTTTGATGTACTCCGTATATTCGCAAAGAGAGGGTTTTCTCGTATCCAGCCAACAAAAAGAAAAATAAAAATACAAAGAAAAATGTCGGCATTTCTCCAGATTCTCATTCCCGAAGTGGCGGGGATAAGAAATTTCTTACCCATGGAAGAGGTGAAGATATGTTGTATACTCCGTACTGATCCCGAAGGACGTCTGCAGTTCGTGAGAGATGTGACATATGCAGGCCAAAGAACGCAAGTGATGATCACTCGTGGGCACTTTTTTCATGCAGTGTTCGGGCCCGTGCATTTGATTCAAATGTCTCTCATATTCTCTGTCGATTAGAAGGGAGCACTCCATACTCCCTACTCCGTTCTGGTATAAGATATCCCGTTTAAGGGGGGCGGGAAGTAACTCATGTCACCGTGGAGTCCAATAAATCCACTATTGAGGACCCGGGCAGATCGTCGCCGATCAATTTGCCAGATCGATTGGCACTCGCACGAACTGGTCCTCCTTGAGGCTTGACACCATTGGTGTGAGGTAAGAGGGGGCTTTACACTAGTTCTGACACCATGTACCTTAGCGGGTTCACTTCCAGCCGTAAAAAAAAAAGCATTGGTGTCTTGGGAGGTGGGGGGGGAGATGTCTGGGGGATAGGCACCGCTCTTTTCCTTTTCCGAATGGTTCGAATGTTGGATCTGAGCACATGATTCTTTGGCATTGAACCTTGGGAATTCATAGCACATGGTATCCAACTCAACAGGGTTGACCGTTTCTCAACGGCTCTGCTTTTGGATAGACGTCCGGTATAGAACGGTCGAAACTGTCAGTACCATCCATTGAGGCAAGGTGATGATCGGCGACCATGCGGCCTAAGACGCCATCCGCGGGTGAGAGGAGGGCTTATCTGGTTTGGAGTATGACTGTATTGGGATAAAACTGGGGCCTCAGCGGGGCCCTCAATGCACAGTAAATCACTTCTGGGGAACTATAGGCCGTGTCTCTGCGTAGGACCGTTGTGCTGGGATTTCCCCCCGATTAAGTCCGACGAGAATCGGGCCAACAGGGGGAACATAGCAGATGGGATCTGGAGATGGTTCTCGATAGGTCGAATGTTAAGACAAGAAAAGAGTAAGAAAAAAACAAGAAAAAAACAAGAAAAGAGTATAATCCCTCCCCCTTTTTCCCGTTCAAGACGGCGTGATAAATCGATTCCAATATTCGCTTTGTTTAAACGCGCCAAGCACTCAACTGGGGATAGTGAGACCTAACAGATGAGCTGTTCCGCTTGGATGATTTGATCCACTTGGAGTAATGACATCGCCCTGATCGCCATAACCAATGAACTTTGCTTTGGGAATCTCGTTGATCGCCCGCATGCTGGACGCCACGGACGCTAATGCCCAATGGATCAAGGGATAGATTGTGTTCTGTGTATTCAGTGTATTCAGTGTATTTAGTGTATTCGGTGTATTCGGTGTGTTCTGTGTGTTCTATGTGTTAGAGAGGGTTGACAGAAAACAATGGAGAGATGTGGAGGTGAGAAGTGGAAGTTGATGCTTAGGTGTGATATTATTTTTACTATTTTACTATTTTACTCTTATTTCATTTTATATTTCATTTTATATTTCATTTCATTTCATTTCATTTCATTTTATATTTTATTTTATCCCCGAACATATAATAATCGTTGTCTCGCCCGTTTCCTGTCTCTTTTTTGTTGATCACCTTGATCTTCCTGACTATTTCCCTCCCCCTTTTTTCCCTCTTCCCCAATTGGACTGTGCGTCAATAATGAAGACTTCCATCTCATCCGATGTATGGGAGAAGAAGAAGGCCTTGATCTCCAAGTTGTATATGGAAGAAGAATGGCCCTTGAAGCAGGTCATTAAGCAGATACGTACCAATGATTTTAATCCTAGGTGAGTACATTGATGTTCACATTCCATGTCCAATACTAGACTCTATCACGGACTGTTAACTAACAGTTCCAGTGAAACCCAACTACGAAGCAGATTAAAGAAATGGCGAGTGACCAAGCCATCCCGTCAAACTCGAAAGAAGAGTCTGGTTTCAGTGTCTGGAGAAGAGCAAGACTCAGACAAGAATGTGAAGCGCACAGCATCCATCCAAAGACCACTGCCATCAGTACCAACAAGAGAGACACCAACCACCCGCCATGAATGGCCCATGACACGACCCAACTACGGACATTCGTCCACCCTCCCACACCCCGTCCCAGACCAGGACCGGAAATGGAGCTCTCCCATGATCCAACAACTCACTCCAAGCCCCTCCGGCGAGCACATCCTCATCCCAGACCGCACAACAACTGTCTCTTATTCAGACCTCAGTCCAACAATAAAACCCTTCGACCACTCCCACACCTCCCCACTCGGCGAAGGTCTCATGCTGAACACAACCTCCGCCGTGGCCCCATCCTACCCAGCCTACCCACTCTCCCCCGATTCGTGCCTTCCAAGCCCAGGCACGGCAACGACCCCCGGCGGCATTGGCTGGACGCCCCGCGCTGTCTCGGTAGACTACGGGCTCAACCCATCCCAGTGGTACTCGCTGCCCTTTGAAGCCATCACTCCCCCAGCCATCCCCCAGTCCACGGCTGCTCCCATGACGCCTTCAATGAACGGCTACCTCCCCCAAGCTCAGCTCTATCACCCCCAGTACCCCCACCACTACGGCGAAGCACTAGAGTACTCCCATGGCTATGATTCCAAGAACTGGAAGCGTGCTATGTCATTGCAGTATGATATGACCGGCCACCTGACTCCCCGGCCCGAGCACAATAAGAAGCAGATGCTCCCGCATACACAGCCTCATGGCCAGTCGCATCATATGGTATCGCCGCATACACAGTCCAGTGGGCTTCATTCGATGATGTGTGCTCCAATCATGCCTTATATGGGCCATGACCATTATGTGCCGAAGCCTCCGGGTATTGGATACTAGGTGGTAACTTGCACTGACGCTCTTCTTTCTGTTAAATACTGTGATACCTTGATACTTTATACCTTGAATACCTTTTTTTTGTGTGAAATATGGGCGGTTTGTTTTGTTTTGTCATACCCGGCGATATGATTTGTTTTTGGGGGAGTTTGGATGAAAAGGAACTTATATATTGATACCTATTGATTAATTGAAAAGGCCCACATGTATATCTATACCATTTATATCAAGATCAAATGTGCAAATGTGCAAATATACAAATAGACCGAGTGTTCTATAAATGCCAAGACCCAATGAGTTATCCGAAAAGGAGCCTCGGCATCTTGCGGGGAAACCCCATGTCCCCAGCTCTTCGAGAGCTCTTTTTATTTGAACATCCCCTTCTATCTCTCCATTCCAAGAAATTTAGAACCTGTCATCCTCAATCCCCATCTACACCCTCACTACTGCCAAGATGCGTGCCATCCAAGTCAGCGAATACGTCAAAGTACCTACAAACCAAACCTCAACCCCAACTCAAACCCAAACTAACCACCCACTGAACAGGGCCCTCTAGACCTAAAAGTAACAACAGTCCCAACTCCAACCCCAACCGGAGACAAATACCTAATCGAAATCCACTCGGCCGGCACGAACTTCTTCGACATCCTCCAAATCCAAGGCAAATACCAACACCAACCGCCCCTCCCCTGGATCGGCGGCGTCGAATTCGCCGGCACAATCACCGCCGTACCCACCTCCCCAAACAACCGCTACAAACTCGGTGACCGCGTCTTCGGCGCTACACAAGGTGCCTACGCAACACACGTCCTAGCCGCAGAGCAAACCCTCCTCCCCGTGCCGGAGGGCTGGAGCTTCGAAGATGCCGCGGGGTTGTTCGTCACGGCGCCGACCTCGTATGGCGGCCTTGTGCAGCGCGCTGGCGTGAAAGCCGGGGACTGGGTTCTTGTTCATGCGGCTGCGGGTGGAGTCGGACTTGCTGCTGTGCAGATTGCCAAGGCTATGGGGGCGACTGTTATTGCTACTGCTGGAACTGAGAGGAAGAGGGAGATTGCCAAGGTCTTTGGGGCGGATTATGTGGTTGATTATACCGATAAGGCGTGGCCTGAGGTTGTGAAGGGGATTTGCAAGGAGAACAGAAAGGGGAATGGGGCTGCTGGGGTGGATATTGTGTATGATCCTGTTGGGATGATCGAGACGAGTTTGAAGTGTGTGGCGTGGAATGCGCGGTTGTTGGTTATTGGGTTTGCGGCGGGGAAGATTGAGAAGGTTGCGCTTAATCGGGTGCTGTTGAAGAATGTGAGTCTTGTGGGCTTGCATTGGGGGCAGTATGCCAACTTTGAGAAGGAGACTGTTGGCGAGGTCTGGCAAGGAATCTTTGACCTTGTTAAGCAAGGGAAGTTCAAGGGGACGGCGTTTAAGGATGAGAGCTTTATTGGATTGGAGAGTGTGCCCAGGGCGTTGCAGGCGTTGGGTGGGAGGGAGACTTGGGGGAAGGTGGTTGTGAATATTGTGGGTGACGCGAAGAGCAAGCTGTAGTCTTAAGGAGAAAGATGAATACGTGGGAAAGCAATAGATTCGATTCGATCTAAACTGATGAAATGTAGATGCGCAAGGAGTCATGCTCTCGTAGACAAAGTAAAATCCCCCAAAAAGGGAAAGACTCGAGCAAGTATAACATGAACTATGAAGGCCCTTTGCTTGCTCTGGCAACTTTTGTATTTCAAAAGTGAACATGAGCACCCGAAGGTACCCAGCTCGCAATCCAGCTCCAGTCGGTCACGGCCACAAGACGTAGCGCTGTGGTAACTGTTCTCCAGAAGGAGAGCCCTTGAGCATGTCCAAATGGATTGGGACAGCTGGATTGAGGAGTTGCGGATGGTAGAATGTGTCTGTGGGGTTTGATATATATCTGAAGTTGGGTTAGTGGGAGAGTTTTGTATTGATAGGCACCATAAATCAGAATAGCATTAAATTCCGAGGAATGGATTGAGTGTCCAGAGAGTATTCTAAAGAGTGTCCTGAAGAGTGTCCTGAAGAGTGTCTAGAGGAAGTTGGGCGCAAAAAGAAGAAAAAAATTGGGAAAAATAAAGGACGATGACTCAGCACACCCCATACCGCCCAGTTTCTGCCCCAAGGATATATCGATTGTTCTAAATGAAATGGATTGTTCTTTGGCAAAAACTAACAGATCTCAAAAAGATTCCTAGAGCTGAGCTACAGAAAGGGTTATATACTAGTTTTTGAATTAGACCCCGTGCAGTCCAACTCCTACTGAGAGTTGAACCGAGCAGCGTTCTATTACCGTCTTTCCTATAGTACTATCTGTTTTTCTAACAGTGGTATTATCCAGACATTGTCGAAAGTTGCATGTCTGGATGGACCAATAACAACTACCAGAACGGTTCCCCGTGCCCTGATTTCAATAACATCGTGAACAGCTTCGGTGGGGATGTCCCTAGTGTTCGAACTGGACTTTGTCCAATTCCCGGTATACCTATTATACATAAGAGACCCTTGTGTCTTATAGAACTTAAAGATATCATATGATATTTGACTATTTAGGAAGATCCTCTTTTCATTATGTTAGGTGGCTAGTCACTTAGCTAGTCACTTAGCTAGTCACGGATTACATCTATTGTCAAGTGCACGTGGCTTTGATTAGAAGAAATTCACATACATTGGATTCGATTACTCCATGGGAAACTGTAAGATAGCCCAAAGATCGTAACCATCAAGGACATAGGTGCAGATGCAGATGCAGAAATCCCAAACACGAGACAGGGAACTGAGAAGAGGTGAAGAAAGAAGAAAATCATAACATCATGGTAATCGTTCATATCATAGATAGCTCTCAAATGTTTTTCAATAAGTGTCATCAATGCCCTGAAGCCCATCACACTCAATGATGACGCTCACGCATCTCAACAACAGTCGTCCAACCCTCACAGCAAGATCGGCTCATATTATGTCCACACCAGCAGCAGGTCACCTTGCGAGGCAGAAGAGGCGCAGGTCGCAGATCAGGAATACCCTGGGAAGCATGGGGAGCTGGGAATTGACCGAATGGCAGCGATCGCGAGCCCGTCAGCTTGCGCGCACCACCGTCGAGTTGTTTCTTGGAGCGGGAACCGCCCAGTTTGGAAGAGTCCGAGCCTAGACGCTCGGGACAGGCGAGACGCGCGTAGACTTCGGAGGGTAGGTCGTGCCAGTACTTGCAGCGGCAGCAGATTACGAAGATCTTGGCGATGGTTTGTGGGCTGCGGGCTGCTTTCGCTTTTTGGGATCTTCTTTTGAGGATACTCATGGGACCTGGTCGGGTTTGCGGACTGCCGGGTTGGGCACCCAGTTGCGTGCTGGCCTGCATGCTGGGATAAGTATCGGGATGAGAGCCAGGCTGCTGGATAGGCTGAAAGACAGGCTGGGTGCTAGGTTGGGTAATAGGTTGAATATGTGGGCTAACGGGGGTCTCCTGGACGACTGGCGCTTCAACAACAGCGATCGAGGGACTGGAAACCACATGAGTCAACGAGTTGCGACTGAATCCAGGAGATTCAGGTGTATCTTCGTCGGCAGTGTCATAATTTGAATGCCCGTCATGGGAGGAGGAGTGTGAAGGACTGCGACTATGTCCTGGTATGAACCCTCCAGGTCTTCCAACAGAAAGGATATTTCCAGGAAGCTCGGTAGAAGTGCGAGAAGCCCGACGGGGAGATCTTGCAGGAACTGTGTAATTGTCATCCGACAGGTCTTTAGACGTTCGGTTGTTTCTCTCGCCAGGCGAAACACTTCCTGTATGGAATGGAGATCTGACGGCTACCTGGAAAGGAGACGCTGGGATGTCTTTGAGTGTATCGGTTGACGTGGTTGGCATTCTCCGAATTTCGAGACTCCGTCTGTCGCTCTTGACTGGGATCTGTGGCAGTTCAATCGACTGCGGAGTTTCTTGGAAGTTTTCCTTAAAACGACTTGAAGTTCGTCTAGGGGTATGCGATGAAGCGATAGGCAATCGGCTTCTTCCCCGGTCCTCAGGATGAGGTTGCGCGGGGGATTGTGGTGGCTGGGATGGGTTTGAATGGTCAGGGTTTTGTGCTGTCAGTGGCCTTGGAATCCTGGAATCATTCTGGGCCGATTCATCTGTATTGGCAGGATTCAGCGCAAGGGGAGACGACTTGTATGCTCGCGGGAAGGGATCTACTCGACTCTTCCTAGCAAGTATTAGTGCTGAGTTGAGTGGTGGTGGATATGGCCTGGCACTGGATGGACTTGATGGACTGTCCGGAGTTTCTGGAGGCGTCAACTCCTGCAACTGACGAGCCGTTGTAACTTGAGTAGGCGAATCAGGATGGCCGGATGAATAGAAGTTCGGCTGGCCCATGCTTTGCGACATTGGCATGCTAGTAGCCCTGACGGAACGGTCATGGCGAGTCACACGATCAAGAGGATTATCTGCCGCGGGCACACTCTTTCTGTCATGCTTCAGAGCTGCGGAAAACAACTCCCTATCCAGATCATTTGAGGATGCCAGTGTCTCCCCATTTCCAGCACCGTTTCCAATCATGGACCGAATACCCTTGGGGATCTGCTCCGACACTGATCGATTGGCCTCTCGTCCGTCTTTTGTTTTCCAGGCTTCAGCCATCCTCCAGTTCTCACGAAGATCGTCAGACTTTGCCGAGGCATGCAAACGGTTGTGCTGGGTTGGATTGGAGATTTTGTGAGAAGCGGATAGATTTAGTGCGGTGCCATGCTTGGACTGTAGCTCTCGGGTGATGGCTGTTCCAAACCTTTCCGGTAGAGTCAAAGGCAGAGAGGGTGGGTTCGTATCTGTCCTAAGCTGGCTAAACTCGGCAGACGGAAAGTCTTGCTCACTCGAATTAGAGTTCCGGCGCGATCGCCGGAATATCGAGGATAGACCACTCGACGATCTCGGACGCTCCGCATTTGCACTGGAGCTTCGGCTTGAGCTGCTCACGGGTTGTTTCTTGGTCAGACGGCGGGAGGATCTTTCATAGACTCCGAGGTCGGCCTTGGACTGGGCATCCTCAAGTGCTAGCAACCGCTTCTCGAGTTCCTTCCTCTCGGCTTCTAGGCGCTTTGTGACACGCTTTTCTTTCTTTTTGGTTTTATCCCAGGTTGGCGATTTGCAGATATCGTCTACATCTCCGCTGGGAGGGTTAGGCAAGGGCGTCATTTGTTGGGTTGGCGTATCATTCTTCATAGAGGCCCCGTTTGCGGCTGATAGACTTGAGCTAGGTGTACCGGTGGAGGGCAAATGCGAGTTTGAGGAGTAAGAGAGTGAACTGGGCCCGGTCTCATCGTACAAAGAGTGCCTCGCATGGGTATTATTGTCGGTTGCCGCCTCCTGTGCAAGAGCTTCGCGGGCGAGAAAGGGAACTGGGGGAACAAATTCGCCGTTTTCACTTTTTCGTTTCTTCAAAAGGTCAAATAAAGTTCCTCCATTTTTTTTGGGTTCACCTACATCCATGGATTTGCTAAAGACGCGGTGGATGTGGTTCGAGATGGATGATCGTCGGGCCCTGCGGGGCGGATCGGTGGAGAAGGCCTCCATTGGAGTTTTGGTTTAGCGAACGTCTGACCTGGAAAAAAGTGAGTGACATTGACCTGGGAAACAGTCCAGAGATCGAGGGATCGTGGATGAGGCGTGAGACGTGAATAAGTCGTAAGTCATAAGTCGCAAAGTTAAGCAGAGAACAAAAACGAGAGACAAAGGCCAACGGCCCAAAAACACACAAAAAGAAAAGAGGAAGAAGAAAGAGGAAGAAAAAAGAAAAAAGAAAGGAAAAGAAAAGGAGCGCTAAACAGTCGAGAATTGAAGAAATTCCGAATGTGTTGGTATTGGCTGCAACTGAAACCTCCCACAGACTATTCTTAGTCTTTGCCTCCTCCCCTCCATTTGATCCGTAGGAGTTAAAGGGTTTATCTGTACATTATATACTACATCTACAACTTATATATACAAATATCTATGAACACGATAATCCAAAAAAAAAAAAAAACTATCTACTAACTCAAATTCAAAATCCAGTCCAATTCCAAACTCTTAAGAATTGTGAAACTGTCAGAATGAGAGAATCCAATCCGAAGCTCAAAGAAGTCAAGGAGTCACGCCCCTCCGCTTGGCATCAAAATCAAAATCTCACCTCTTACATCTCCCCGAGAACTGATTCTGCACCAGCCTTAAAATTGGTTACGGGTTCTGTGATACAAAAAAGAATACAAGAATACAAAGCTAAGCTACACAATGTCCAACCAACCCCACGATCTCCCGCCAAGTTATGATACATCACAATCCTGGATCTCCGGCACTCAGCCACAGACCGCTTCAGCCTCAGCCAGTCCACCTCCATATCACAACTGGCAAGAAGCAGTCCCAGACACAGCCACATTCCCACCACCTCCAATCACCAGCTATCTAATTTCAGGCGCAGGGAATGCCTCTGAAGATGACGCCCAACGCGCCCATGATTTCTGTGACTCCGTCCCTCTCTGGCTTCCAACCCAGCCCTCAGCCGCTGTCTACCACGACGTGCAGGCCCACGATCTTCGACCCGTGCAGCCAGCTGAGCTGCGGGGTCATGTCTCTGTTGTTGCGCCTGGTCGCTGGCGTGGACACAGTGTCGATGGGAACGGGGATTGTGTCGTTCTTACTCAGTTGCCCATGTACTTCCCTGCTGCGGACTCACCGTTTGTGCGGGAACAGAAGAAGACCATCTACTTTGAGGTTAAGTTGTTGGCACTGAGGGTGGGACCAACACCCCAGGATTGTAGTGGGCTTTCGATTGGCTTTGCTGCGCAGCCCTATCCATCGTGGAGATCGCCGGGTTGGGAGAGAGGTGGGTTGGGAGTATTTTCAGATGATGGGTGTCGGTTTGTGAATGATTCATTTGGGGGCCGGGATTTTACCACGGCATTTAAGGTGGGTGAGACAGTTGGGTTGGGAATGGAGTTTGAACTACCGGAGAATATTTACAGTGGGGACAAGAAGAGTAAGAGATGCAAGGTGCATATCTTCTTCACCCGGAATGGATGCCGATCTGGGGGCTGGGATCTACATGAGGAGGTCGATGCCGAGTCTGGGGGTGTTGAGGGCTTGGAAGGGGACTATGACCTCTACGGGGCGATTGGGTTATTCGGTGGCGTCGATTTCGAGTCTTGTTTTGACCCTGCAGGCTGGCTATGGAAGGAGTGAACGTGTGATATCTAAGTAAGGAGAGCCAGCTCATAGGGCTGAACCTTACATTTTTATTCATTTTTCATTTTTCATTTTTCATTTTTTTTTTTTTTTTTTTTTTTGTTTTTTTTTTTTTTTTTTTTTTTTTTTTTGGCTTTTTTGCTTTTTTATGGCTTTTTGATTATAGTATTATGGTATTATGGCTTTGGATATAACTTTGATAGTTGGATAACACAATCCCAAAATAGCTCCAAGATAAGCGCAAACCAGAAACATTCAGACGAAGAAGAACATACTGTGTCTCAAGACCAAAACAGCTAACGTCTTTCTTATTTGCACAGCCTATTCCAACGGCCAACGCCTAACATACCCTGCACGGTGTAAATGAGATTTCTGCACGTGTGTTCTAGAACGGGAT
>CAKMRK010000459.1:0-23764 GCA_928213465.1 Penicillium sclerotigenum | reverse complement strand
CAACCATTAGCCGCCCATATGCATCCTTCATATTGACCAAAAAGTCCATCGAGACTGATAGCTTTTCATCCAACCATTTACCGCCCATATGCATCCTTCATATTGACCAAAAAGTCCATCGAGACTGATAGCTTCTTATCCAACCATTAGCCGCCCATATGCAAGCTTCATCACAAAACAACAGCCACTCTTCACTAATCATTAGCCGCCTATATCCAGCCATAATTCAAGACAAGAGATCAACTTCTAACCAGTCGCTTAGCCGCCCATACTAATGCTCACCAAAGAGTGTGATATATTCAGTGCAAAAAGTTCCTCCAAGCATAAAAGGGGCACTGTTGTCCGCATGTTGTAAATCCTTCCCTTACACATCGACAACATCCCTTCTGAAAATATTGTCCGTCTATTTTGAACTAGTTTCCAACATCAACTACTACGATTTCAATGAGTTTCTCGAAGCTTGCAGCACCTACAAGCCTTAAGGATTGGCAGAAGTCGGTAGCCAAACGTGGGCTTCAGGAAACAACACTCCACGACAAAAAGCTTGATTCCGCTTCCAAAATTGGGTTTGACCAGTTCCTACTCCTTCGAGTGATATGGAATATACATAGAACACAGCAATTTGTCAATGTGTCAGACATGGAGGGTTGGATAAAAGAGGCTGAGAAAAGATTACACTCTTACCAGTCGTGGTCCACGTACTGTGAGAGTGTTGAGCTCCCAGCAGCGCACTTAAAAGAGCGTTCGGGAGAGCCCTCAAAGGCAACACCCGAGGGAAACTTTGCTATTGTCCGATACTACCAGCGCGAGGTTAAAAGGTCCGAATCCGAAGTCAGCCCTCAAGCCTTCGATACGCCTATCGCGGCTCGAACCCGTGCAAAAACAAATCTTCCGCTAGATAAGGAAATGGCTAGACTTAGGTTGGATCCTTTTGAGACTCCAACTAAAAAGCAGACCAACTCGTCATCTAGTAGGAAGCTTCTTCCCTTCGATAATGAGAGCCCAAGCCTAAGCCTAGGCCCTAGCCTAAGCCTAAGCCTAGGCCCTAGCCCAAGCCTAGGGCCTAGCCCGCCAAGTACTATCTCACGCGAACTAGAGAGGATTTTATACCCTCCGACAAAGGACGAACAAATTGTGAACACAGCACTAATAGTATTTCTTAATGCTCTGACCACCCATTTCGATTTCTACTCGAACTGGACCTTACACAGAAAGCCATTTATCGCTACCTTTGAAAACGCTCAGTTTGAAGCAAGGACGGATGGCTATCTCGATAGTCCTGGTGGGAAGTCTAGGGTTATTATCGAAGTTAAACCCGTCCTAAGATCTAGACACCGTCTACCTATTCAGATGCAGGAGAGCGCCCAAATGGTGGCTTGGATTAGAAGCGATGACGACGTATCCCAGCGTGCTCACACCACGTATGTATTTATCCTTTCTTAGGTCAACTACGGATAGTGCTAACATAATAATAATAGGCGCTTTCATATATCTCAAGACCGACATGAGATCTTCGTAACCGTCGCTGAGTATAGCCAGAACTATCTCAAATATCTAAGCGATAAGAAACCTTCGTCTTTAGATGACCCTTCGTTATTCTTGACTATGCACCAGTACGGTCCGTGGGATACCTCGAAGAAATCGTCTGTAAAGGAGATAGGGGCGATTATCTTGGCGATCACCTTACGAGCTGAGAAGGAGATTAAAGAAGAGATCAAAAGAAATGAGGAAGCAGTATAGTTACACATCACGTCTGTACACATGCTGTGAAGGTGATCAATCACTTACCTATACCTATCGACTATTATTTGTGATTCCTGATGCGGCAATTCCATTTGTGGCTATTGAAAGTGTGTTGTGCGTTTTCTGCTTTTACCTCCTTTGACTTGGGAGTTACCCCGCGTATTACCTCCTAAATAACTAATTTTTATATTTTATACAAGCGAAAGCAAACTGAATCGGCAGCGCTGATCTTTCTTTCAGCTGACTCCGTATCGTACAAACTCCAATTCCTTGGTAATAAATGAGAACGAAGTGCAGATCTCAACATCATATATCTATTGTTCCTATTTATTTATTGCAATTGTATAACCTGCAAATTTGGGAAATTGTTCAAGACGAATATACCTCGCGAAGCTGAAGCTCCGGACACTTCAAGTGTGGATCAAGTTCCTTCTCCGGCAGGTCAATTGATTGCCCATGCTGAAGAAGCCGAGCAATCTTGACAGCATCCAACGAACCCCGCGAAAGAGTGAAGATTTTATCCATTTCCTCAAGACTGCGCCCGGCGGTCTCAGGAAACAAGTAATAGATAACAGGTATCATGATTGCATTGCAGCCCGCGAAAATGACAAAGTATGTCTGTCCCATGCTGTTGAATGCAATTGGCGTGACAGCAGTGAGTATGATACTGACCGCCCAAGATATGCTGATGCTAAAGCTGTTGATAGTAGTGCGCAGATGCAAAGGCGCAATCTCTGTGGCGTAGAGATATGGTATTGCACCAAATCCAATGATGTAGCTGAAATGGAATAGGAAAATGAAGAAAACAGCACCGCGCATTGCAAGTGGGTTGTCGGCTTGACTCCCGAGGCCAGCTACTAAGGCAAGACATATGACATTTCCGGTTGCACTGCCTAGGAGCAATACGCGGCGTCCAAGTCCGTCGATCTTGAAAACACAGAAGGCCCCGCCTATGGGACCGACTAGCTGGTAGACTGCTGCCAAAACAGTGCATGTTGAATTGCCGAGCGAAAGGTTATTTTCGAAGATTGCGGATGCTAAATGACGCAGAATGACTCAATACAATGTGTAAATAGGGGATAGATGACTCGGGATACGTACTGTAAAAGGTGATGACCGTAGAGCCGGTGAGTTGCATGAATAACATTGCCAAAACAGCAATCATAGCTCGGTGGAAAGTCCTTTGGGGCCCCATGTGGAATACTTGTCTAAGAGACTTTTCCTCGAACAAGTCCAGTGATGTTTGGACATCCTTGATTTTTGCTCCCACAGCTAGATCATCGACGCTTGTATCTTCGAGCGCTGCCAGGACTTCACTAGCCTCAGAGAGTCGGCCTTGTCGGATAAGCCACCTGGGGGATTCTGGCAACATGTATATGAACACTAAAACAGCGATAGAAAGTAGCATTACAAAAGCGAAAGGAAATCTCCACGTGATGCTGCCGTTGGTGAATGACATTCCAAAGTCGAGGAAAAGGGCAAGGGCACATCCAAAACCGCTGAATATTCCCTTCATGCCGACATGAGCACCACGCTTCTTGGCAGGCGATATCTCTGATTGCCAAAGAGGGATTGTGGCCAGTAGAACGCCAGTGCCTACACCGAGTATGACCCGAGATGTAATGAGTTGAGCGAGAGACGCTGCACTAGCCATCAGAATAGCTCCAATGACCTGGACGACTGATCCTGCCATTATTGTGCGTCGTCGGCCAAATCTGTCACCTAGCCATATGCAGGAGAGAGTCCCGAAGAAGCCTCCTATGGTATAAGAGGCTACAACAAGGCCTTGTATTGTTGATGCATGTGATTTATCATCGGCGGCGTCAATATTCATTTCAGGGAATTGTTCCTCGAAGTTCTTCAAGGTCAAGACACCTCCGAGTAATGATGCATTGTAGCCTACTGTGAGGATTCCAGGCATGAGAACCCCCAGAATGGTCGCAATATTGAGGCTATTGCCCCGAAGGCCGAGGAAGCGTGGCATATGTAATGTTGGATGAGGATCAGTGGGTAATAATATGATTATGATGGATCGGCGGGATTGGGATCGACACTGATCAACGGATCGACGAGGTTTTCTGTGCAAGCCAGAAAATTAGCCGCTGTCAACTTGATGAGATACACACAGGATTTAAAGAGACTGAGGACAGTCGAGGACCGGTTAATTCGGCCCGTTGATATCATGCTGTAGGCATTCCATTCTGTTGTGCATTATCTTCCCATTGCCACCGAACCCAAGTAGTATGTTGAAGCCACATGATCCAGAAGAGAACATGCAAGGCTAGTGGACTCATTCCTGTCGGCTTGCTCTAGAACTCAGGGCTTCCAGTGGCCAGGCCGACAATACTTGGAGGGGAAGAGAAAGAATAACAGGAAAGGCCCCTGTGACAAGGGCTCAAGAATGCACAGAAAAGGAGAGTAGCATGAGAGGAAAATAAGGAATTGGTAAATGGGTCGGTATGATTGTTGAAGAAAACACCAAAGTCTGGAGTAAATGGCACCTAAGAGCCGACGCAAGGGGAAAGTTTCCACATGAGGGTCTAGGCATATCCAACCTAATGCGCTGAATGCTTGATGTGATACAACGTACGGGGTACTCCGTACGTGATCATTTATATTTGCAAGTTAATATTGGACCAGCAATAGTGTGGAAAGTAAGGCCGTTGCATGTTGCGGATCACGCATGAAGCATCTGGTGTTGGTCCTTTGAGGTAGTTAAAGAAACAAGATATTGGGAATAGATGTACCCCTTGATAACAACTATCTTCTGATAAAATCTCACTCGGGCCGACCCTAAAGGACTCCAATTTTCTAAGTTCGTATGAAATAGAGCATATAAGCCCAAAACTTAATCCAAAATGCCAAGGGATTGGGAATTCCAAATGGAATGATAGTGTACAATTGGGTTACACTTCCTCTATGTAGTATCTTAACCTCTCATTCGTTTTTACAAATTGAAACTACTCATTTTGCCAGAACTCCTTTGGGGAGCAAGGAGATTTGAAATGATTTTGAGAGCCTAGATTTAGTATACACAAGCTAACCCAGCCCCCTCACCATGCAGGTTTAACAAGGTTTAATCCTAGAAAACAACAATGGTATTAAGCTGAAGTCGATATATGTAAATATTGCATGAAGACTAACTCGCACTTGGACATCTGAGGTAAAGGTTAATTGACAAGATATCTGCTATGATAAACAAACTCCTTGTGCTTAATCGCTTGCTCGACCATGGCATATCTTCATCCCATTTGAGTAAACGGTTTCCTCACTAGCAACAAATTAGTGCAAATTACGCCTGGTGCTGTATACCAGAATTCCAGGCCAGCTCTTTATGGAATTCAACCGTGTTGTTGGTCTCGATATCTGAATCCCAAGCAGCCGAGCCAGCTTTTCAATATGTATTAATAAAGTTATGGAATGAAGCTCAGCATTCAATCTTGCAACACCTATTATCACCTGCGCATCCCTCACTCAGTGCATCGTCTACCAGCTTATCCAAACGATAGATGGAAAGAGCCGAAAGAATGTTCCTAGCGCCCCTGGTCGTAACTGCATAGCCAAACGTGCAGCAACCCACCTCCGCCTGACAAATAAATCAGGTCGACCCCTCGGCCAATTTTGGATATTGTTGCTTCCACTTGTCGGTGGCACCACCTCAGGTGTCTCGGTGGTGGACCCTTGGAACTGTGGGGTCCATGAGGATAGCCTAGAAGTCTGTTTCATGGGCGTTCGGGCCCGAAGCACATCTGCCAATCCAGGAGAGATCCCAGTCTGTTCCGTAAGGTGCTTATTTGGATACAAATTTGGATCCTTGCAAACCGTGCAGCCCGCGCACAAATTCCCCAAGCTGGGATTTAGGCTCACGTCCCAGTCTACTTCATCTTCCAAAATCAAAGTAGTCGAATAGCTATTACTTACCAGATGGATGTTTTTGAGGTTCAAGTATCAGGATAGTACCTAGAAAATGGAAATGAGGCGTGACTGTACTTGACCGATGTATTCATATGCGCACGCCAACATGCCACAACAGTGGGCTTCACGCGTGAGGTGTCCATTCACTAAGAAAGCGTAAGAAAATGATTTGGGGATTACTGAACGTAAAAGGGTACATCAGGCATGGCCTTGGGACATACATAGATCATCAGGTCGCATTCCATAAAGCCATTCCACATTGAACTCTGACACTGAGGCTGCTAGTGTCAGAAAATCGCGCTTGTTGCCCACTTTTTCATACCGATAGCGTAGATATGCTCAAACTAAAGATTGACATTCGGTCGGCACCCAAGTCTACAAGACAGTAGGCAAGGTCTAATCCCAAGAGTGTTGTTTTGGATACGTTGAAAGACACTGTAGATTATGTATGTCCGAGAGTTTTCGGGAAGCAAGATGGTCAATGGCCCCCCAAAGCTTCACTCCATTCGATCTAAGAGGCCGCTCATGATAAATATCATAAGTTGAGAAGAGTCGGCCGCGTATGCGGCCCCTTGGGGAATACCAAGACGGCAGAAAGGAGCGGTGAGAAGCTTAATCCGAGAAATTGACTTTCCATCCTGTTTCTTAATATATCCTTTACACCATATGTTGCTCTGCCTCTTCCACTGTAACCTCGTCTGACCAGCAGGAGCTAGCCTGACAACTAGTATTCTTTACAATTCCCAATATGTTACCTGAATTCTTGCAGAGTAGTTACACTCGCTACAAAGCGGATACCAATACATTTGCAACATGGCTGCTGGAGACAGCCAACCAATGCGGCTATCGACCACCTGCTCTCTCTGCTACCATTTCCACCACGGAAAAGGGCAAACGCAAAGGCAAAAATGGTGGCTTAGCTGCAGATCCAATTCACTATAGTGCAACTACCAAAGATCTGCAAAAGCTCGCCGAGGTGATTGCCACTTCTACTGTCACGGTACCTAAGTCAATTCTCACCATCGCGAAACGTGCCATCATATTGAGAAAAGCGGTCACTTCCTGGTTCTTAGGCCAGGGAGACTCCACAGACAACAAGCGTCATGCTCATTTCATCACCGCGCTGGAGAAAATCTGCGAGACTCTTGAGTGGAAGACCAACAAGCCCTCGAAGCCCGACGCTGAGCAGCCACCGCCGACTTCTGAGGCTCGAAATGACGACGCCGATGCCGATAGGCTTCTAAACAAATTTGCAGTTCTCACCGTGGAGGAACCCCGGGATACTGCTGTGCAAACTCAACTGACGCCCGCAGAATCGAAGAAGATCGTCAAGGTGACTGTTGTTGAAGAGGACGAAAATGAGGCAGCAGACTCGTATCTCAGTCAATTGTTCTTCAAGACCCTCTGCTTACTTCAGGACATGAACAATATGCGAAGATTCATTTGTATGACCTGGTCGGAGTATCGAGATCAGAAAATCGACCTTATGAATGCAGCCGTCGTGACTGACAGTGCTTTGCAACTTGCCCGAGATCTTGTGCGGGAGGTGGAGGCTGACTGGGGCACTTTCCTTACGGGAAAGGGGGATAATGTCCAGAATATTGTCTACAATCTCGCTGCTTCTACCCGCGGCATTGGCACGGCTCCGTCCACTGAGATTGACCTACCGTACAACAAGAACATGGCTGATATAGCCGAGTGGTGCTATGTGCCAACTAAGGTCCTGCTTGAGTCCTTTGCAGATGTTCTCCAGGTCAATTATCAGCCAGTCTTTAAAAAAGGCTACTTCGGCACCTACAACCCGAAAGCGGACAGAGAGCGGATGTCTCTGGGTCAGAAATTCAACGAAGACAAGATCATCCTCCTATCGCTTTTGCCAGAGTTTTGCATGGTCAACACATTCAAAATCCAGATGCCTACTGAGGATGCGATCACTCGAGGCCTTACTGAGTTTGCCAAGACCAAAAGGGTTACTTTGTGGCTTTGCTTCGCCTCCCAGATCTTCCTTGACGTTCACCATATCATGCGACAGAGTACCTTGGGTGCATTTGGAGACCTCCGAATGTCTGGACTTCGCATCCAGAAGACTATTGATGACTACCTGCAACTGTCAAGAACACACCCTCAGCCCAAATTTTGGCCACAAGAGGGTGATAAGGAGATTCAGAACATAGCTTCAACCGTGAAGTCATGGATCATACAAGATATATTCCTAGATATTCGAGTCCGGTCTGAACTCGACGGAATTATCCCCGCACCCGAAAAGCATGCACTCTTCTCGCAGCACGCTATCCTCTGCGGCTTGATCCTGTTCAACCTCAATATTCGAATGCAGTTTGTTGGCCAGCAGCTCGTCACCCAATGGTACGACGTCCAACAACTGGCCTTCTTACACAACCTCGTCATAAATTCTCCAACACACAAGGACCTGAGATGGCCTGATATGGACGCTTTTATCAAGATACATGGCGAGGCTCATATTTTCATTGGTTCGCGGCCAAAGGACGCAAATGAATCGTTGAACAGGCTTGAGTTGGCCACAGGCATCTCATCCGCTGCCAATTTTGCCCGCGATTCCCGGAGCAAAAGATTTCATAGGCCTGACGGCAAGAATCCCCGCTTGCTCAAGCCCACCACTGCAGTCGCAAACTTGTTTTTCGACCAGTACGTTGGTGGTCCTGAGGAAGATGCCGGGATTTTAAACATTGACAGGATCCTGGACCAGCTCTCGCAGAAATCGAAGCTTGAATCATCCAGCAAGGGGCTTCAGAGAGCCAACCCTGAACTCATCATTGCCCGAAAGTGGTCTAATACTCACAATATCGACACACTACAGCTTCTCGCCTTCTTGAAGAGCAAGCTATTCGAAGAGGAGCCTATCTTGATGTACAACTACTTCGGCATGCATAAACGCTCCGTTGAGTTACTCAGACTGATCCGAGACAAGGAGCACCAGAAATTTGTTCAATATTTCACGTCGGCGTACATGCCTGATGAGTCCTTCATATCAAACATTGTCATTCTCATCCATCACGTTGCGCGAGGCTCGGCCCAAAATGCACGTGCAATGGGACTTGCAGTTAGTGGAGTTAAGGTAGGGAGTCGGGTTCTCACGAGCGCTGGCGATGTGATGCGGGAATACTTGAAAAAGAATGGAGATGTGGCATGTAAAGAGCTGAGAGTGTTCTGCAAGAACAAAAAGCCAATCCAAGATGATAAGGGCAAATCCGATGAGTTGGTATATTCTTGGTTTAGTCTTGAGGACGTTCTCGGCCCGAAGGGTATGGCCTCGGCCATGACTGGGATCCCTATAGCCTAGGCTTATGGACCTGGTGCCGCCTTGATATCGACAACAGCCCGAAAGCACGCAAACTCTGCTTCATTTTCCACTAGTGATGATCCATACGACCGTTTTATGACATCTCGAACTTTCCACATGCAAGTCAACAACTATCGCACCCCCGAATTTAGCCAATGTATCACTTGAATCTTCTAGGGTGCGCCCATTTTATTATGATTAAAGGTTGGCAACGGCTGATTGATAGCCCAGGCAGGATCTGTGGCAAATTTTATTTATTTAGATCGTGTCTTGTTCTCTCACACTGTCTCTTGCTTTCCTTCTCTATGCTTAGTTGATTGAATGCTACTATCCTGATATTGTCTCTTCGTGCGGGAGATGTAACAGTTCATCTTGGAAAATATGCCTGAGAGTTTCCTTGTTATATTTCATAATATCTCTTGGAATAAGACGGTCACCGTAATCATTACATGCGCTAATCAGTTGGATATTGTTTCTATAAAGTTCGGGTAAAAGGACTTCTCTATAGAGGTAGGGCAATGGTTTTCTAAAAGTCTATCTATCAACAATCCATAAAAGAAAACCCGAAAACAAGTCGTAACACGGAGTTAGATAGCAACCGGGCCGGCACCCAATCTATCCTTTGGCCCAATACCTTTGTGCTGAACCGTCACCAGGCCGATTATCAGCCCTAGCCCAGCGAGACCAACAGAGCACCAGAGACCGGTAGCGTATTGCTCCGCGAGACTGTGTCCTTGCCGGATGTCGACAGCATCGGTAACAGCCGCCGAGATAGCCAATGCAACACCAGAGCCAATTTGGAATGCAGTGTTGAGCTAGCTTATGATGTTAGCATGAAGAATATAAAATATAGGAAAGGAAACAATCACCATTCCACCAGCAAGACTCTTGACTTCGACCGGTACACTTGTAAGTACTACAGTACTCGTTGTAACGAAAATAAAAGACACGGATGAGATACTGATAAGCGATGTGGGGAGAACATTGAGCCAACTGTAAGAGTTAGTAAAGTTTTGTATAAAAGGGGATAGTAATACACACAAGCCTGCTTCAGGATTGGAATTCAAAGCACTAGAGATTGGGGCGACCACAGCCAGAACCAGTCCGACAATGAGGAGGTGTTTTCCATTCATGATTTCGAGAAGCTTTCCTGTTCCAAGAGAAACAATGAAACCGATCGCTCCCATAGGCAAGAAGCGAAGGGCAGTTTCACCAGCAGAAAGCTTGTTCACTTCCTGTGCCATCAGTACGATATAGTAAATTACGTTTTGGTAGGTTCCATAGCCAGCTATGTATAATTAGTATTGCCTGAAGCAAAATCGGGAAACGGGCAACTTACTGAAACCAATAACCCACAGACCGGCGAAATTGCGAATCTTCCACAAAGAAAGCGGCATGATAGGGTTGCTGACGTATTTCTCAAGGACTGTGAATCCAACGAGAAGACTAACGGCCAAGATTAGCAGCACAATAATAAACGGCTGGTCCCAGCCGTAGGTTCCACCACTGGATAGGACGAATTGGAGCAGGATCAGGCCAGCTGTAGACATCACTGCACCAATGTAGTCCATTCTTTCGTGTTTCTTTTCGAAAGGAATATCGCTTGGAAGGACGATAAAGCCCAGGATGCCCAAGAACCCAGTGATGATAACAATCAGATAGAAGATGTATCTCCAGCCCAGTGAAGAGGTCAAGAAACCGCCAAAAATGAGTCCGGTACAGAATCCCAGAGTTCCTGAGGCCCCATAGATTGACAGTGCACGGGTGCGATCAACACCACTGAAGTAGGAGCTGATAATTCCAATAGCGGATGGAACAGTCATTGCAGCTCCCATTCCTTGAATGCCACGGAAAACCGTAAGTTGAATAAATGACTGTCCAAATCCAATGGCTAGGGTCCATACAGAAAGCCAGGCAAGACCAAGACAGAGAATCTTCTTTCGTCCATGACTGTCTAGGTTAGTGTTGTGTCAAGTCCCAAGGCAATAAGAAGAAGAGTCATACCGATCAGACAAAGCACCGGCTAACAAAAGGAAGCCACCAAATGACAAAGTGTATGCAGAAATCATCCATTGCAAATCGGTACTAGACACGTCAAAATCTTGTTGAATTGACGACAAGGCAATGTTGGCGCTTGTCATGAAGACATTGTCTAGAAACTGGGAGCCGGAGGTGACAAGCAAAATCAAAGACCCTTTCCAAGAAGCCAGGCGGCCAAACTGATGCGTGATCTTCTCTAAAATAAGGGCATCTTCGCTGCCAACCGGAGAAGGGAGCAAGTGTGCAGGTGTAACAGCACCCGAAAAGTTTGGACTAGAGATTATATTAGGCTCGGGTACCTTTGGAGCTTCCATGGTAAGCGTTTTATCACCACCGTGTGCCTGGTGGCCACGCGGTTGACTGAAATAGCCAACAATGCCCATTATTATTGTGATAATAGAACGAAGATGAAAACGGATGGCCAGGGTAGCACTGGCGCCTACTTTTATACTAATATAGGATTTACTATCATAAAAATCAAAATCTTCAATCAATCCAGCCTAAAAAGTGGAGTGAGGCCTTTCGGATTACCCTTTCGAGCAAGATCTTAGACTGGAGCATGTTCTCTCGGGTTACCTGTTTGAGATAGAAGACCCACGATGAACCCACGGAGGAGTGGAGAGGGGCAATCACTGGCCCTGTCATTCGCACATGCGAGATAGTATAGGACTATTGTGATTAAAATGTGACTCAGATAACGCAGTTCATATGCTGCGTGGCCCAATTACTCATAGATTATAAAGCCAACGCATCAAATGGCGTTTTGAAGATAGTTGTCAGTTAAAGTCTTCAATCCTTCAAAAAGAAAACTTGGCGGCTAACGTTGTCGGGCCGAGCGCCAAGACCCACGGCATCCCGGTAGGGCTCGTTGACGAACTTAATGTTTTTAGGGCTACTTGGGATTTTCCAAAGCTACATGGCCTCGGATAAAAGAGCAATATGAATTTTAGCTATAGTCTTGTCATTATGTTGTAGGAAATATGTTCTGTTTTTGGTCTCTGGTCACAATTTGAGATTCGCCACACTAATTCTGATTTTTACTCTGACAGCTCATCCCACATACATCACCCACTAGCCGTCTTCTAGGCCCCTAGTTCTCTCCGAGTGGGGGACTGGCCTTCTCCGCTGTCGAAAATTTCGAAATCTCCCCAATTTTCCTTTTGGCAGCTTGTGTATTCCGTACTCCGTATGGAGTACGACTCTAATGAAGGAGGAACCGCTATCCCTACACATCCTAGTATAACTCGGTGATTGATAAAGAATTACTACATGTATTTATTAAACTTATCAACTTCTAATGTTATCAAATTGATCAATGATGGATAAACTACGGTACCTATGTAACTACCCCTCCAATCCTTCACCTTTGCCAACCTAAACGTGCCAATAGGAATAATCTCTCCTGCATTGCCAAGCTGATCGCCAGTTAAGCAAAAGCTCTGACCACTTGGGCAGCCATTGATGATTCGGACTATTTTATCTACAACATAGATTTGAAAAGTCTTCATGGTGCAAGGATATCATGCTATAAATCTGCGGTCCTAGCATGTAACATGTAACTCTTACTGCAAATGCCGTAGAAACACGCATAATTTACCTTTTTTTTTATAAGTGATTCGTTATCACTAAATTGCAGTACTATATTTCATGCTTTTTGTAAAGATTATGCCTGGGCGCACTTTCTTCCACTCGGCCAAAAGACCATTATATCAGAGCTCTCGCTCTGATATGCCCAGGACCAATATATATAGTAGCGCACTTAGTTATGGTAAACTTAGTTATCCATGACACTTTTGCATAACTACAACTTCTTGGTTTCATACTAGCCCCTTAGTTCTACCCTCTAGTTCGTTGTGATTATGAGATAACTAGCAGTCAAGCTAAATAAGGACTATGCATACTTCACCGACATTCCACCCCCCCGTGTCACTTGATCCGTCTCTTGACATGAATTAAGTAGAAAAACAAAAGCGATTGTGAATTTACCTTGGAAAAAACAGACAAAACGAAAAAAACAAAGCAAAATAGAGTCTGTGAAAGCATTTAGATATCCGAGGCTCGTCTAACTCGGCTATTGAATTTTAAATGACGTCAGAGTGCAGGGCCGATGCCAAGCATTCAGTTCGCAGTGGACAGGGGCCTCACTTTTCGTCTCTTTTGCCAATCACAACGTCTTGGAGAAGACTTCCGCATTAGAAGTAGATCGAAGACCTCGGGAGGAACCCACAATGACGTAAAATATTATATATCGTCATATCCTTTTCTTATAGCAGTGAAATCTCATATAAGCTAGCACATATTCGTTTACATATTGGCTTATAGTCAGAAAGCAATTTACAAACAGGAAGATCTTGACAATCGCGGTTCCGCCTCACCTGCCATGCATGCCACGCAAAACCTTTTCCGGGTAACACATAATTGAGCAGTCATCAGACAGTTTCTATCAGCGTCTGACGTCTCTTCCGTTGGTATTGGAAGAAGCGCACCTCGGCGCGAAGAAATAGATGACGTTCACTTTCAAACAAAATGTCTCGGCACAACAGCTGGCTGACATCCTACCGAACGGCGTCGCCATCCTCACCCACCAATATGAACTAGTCTCGGTGAATCGTCGGTTTCGCGAACTCATCCCATGCCCTAGCATCAACTTCTCCGAGTGTTGGTTACGCTCAGTTCATCCAGATGACTATGACAGGGTTTCCACTGGGTATCGGGAGGTCGCAACCTCCAAACGACCGCTACGTCTCGAATACCACACGCGTGACCCAGACTCGATTTGGTGTGTCATGACTTTGGATCGGCTGGATGATAAAGATGTACAATGCTTTGGGCTAGGCGACGGCGGCGTGTTCATCTGTACAATCTCAGATATCACCCCAGAGAAAAAGGCAGAGCTCTTACAGAGGCAGGCTGCGCAAGAGGCACAGGAGCGCAAGAAGCAACAAGAGCGATTCATCGACATGATTAGCCATGAAATTCGCAATCCTCTATCTGCGATAGTGCATTGTACGGAGGATATTCAAGAGGCAATATATAACAAGAAGCCGGAGGAAATCTCAGTCATGAACATCAATGAGGCAGCCGAGACAATTAGTCTCTGTATCAGACATCAAAAGAAAATCGTCAATGACGTTCTCACATTTTCGAAACTGGATGCGTCGATGCTCCCGCTGTCGCCACGAAAGGTCCAGCCACAGCGACATCTCACCGTCCCGATGGCAATATTCCGGCCCGAGCTCCAAAAGCATAGAATACATTTTGAATACACGGCCGACTTTTCCTATGCCAACTGTGGCATCGATTGGGTCATGGCAGATCTTGATCGAATGGGCCAGGTTCTTGTCAACATACTCTCGAATGCTATCAAGTTCACGGCCCAATCGGATAGTGAGCGATCGATCCGAGTCTCAATGGGTGCTTCGATCGAGCGTCCAACTTCGTACCCGCCAAATATTGTCTTTTTCGATTCGGGTGAATCAGCGCTCCGCAAAGATGCGACCAACGATTCTGAATGGGGAAGTGGCGAAGTGGCATATATCATGGTCGCTGTCAAGGACTCGGGTATTGGGGTGACCGAGGAAGCCCAGAAACGGCTGTTCGAGCGTTTCAACCAAGCAACCCCCAGAACTGAGAGCATTTACGGTGGCTCTGGGCTTGGTCTCAACGTGTGCAGGAAGCTCTGCCACCTCCATGGGGGTGAAATTGGCGTGAGCTCCAAGAAATGCCACGGAAGTACCTTTGGGTTCTTTTTCAAAGTACGCAGAACAACCTGCGAAGGCGTTGAAGGGGATGAAAGCTTCGGCGTTTCAGCAATCGATGAAATCTGTTTTGATATCCGAGCACTGGGAAATAAAATGAGTGGTGTCGATCAAACCACAGAAGAGCCCCGGATATCAGAAAGCCCCCCTGAAGATAGCGTGTTTGAGGCACAGCCAGGTGGCCCGAAGAATGAAGACACAATCAGTACCCACAACGTAGCCCTTCAGGTCGAGAAAAATCAGATCAAACGGGCGACTCAAAATCCGTTGTCCCATCGTGGCCACGAGAAACTAACCGGCGATGGTCAGCGGATTCTCTTGGTTGAGGATAACATTATCAACAGGCGAATCATATCACGCAGGTTGAACAAACTGGGCTTTGAGATATCGGAAGCGAGTAACGGGAAAGAGGCTGTGGATGCAAATCAAAATGCCCCATTCGACTGCATTCTCATGGACCAGCAGATGCCTGTGATGGATGGCAACTGTGCTACAAGAGCAATTCGTGAGACTGAAAAGGAAAGTGGAGGACATGTACCTATTCTAGGGGTCACAGCGAACGTCAGAAACGAACAACAACAGGGAATGATCAGTGCTGGAATGGATGATATCATCCATAAGCCTTATGGGACGCATGAGCTTGTCGAAAAGATCAGTCGCATGATTTCAAATGAAGGAAGCCTATGACGAGGTAAGTCAAGGATTGTGAATCTTTTGCGCATTTGGCAGCATGCCAGATATGTATTTGTACGATAGACTGAGAGAGGTAAATATATCCGACCGAACAGGCTGGAAATCCTTTAACCGCCATTACAAAGGATATTATTACACCGCGAAAGAGCCCAGGACGCAGAAACTCAACTCTATCCTAGGAAATGCAAACAATGCCTCTATGAACGTTTCGAGAACACCAACGGGCACCCGTCCTGCATTAAAAGTGAGCACAAAGTACGAGCGAAACAATACTAGAAGATGGGTTAATCGTGGTACTAACCATTGGAAACAGTGTAGCAAAAACTCGAATCTCCTCTGATCTCTCAGTGGCGTGATGCTTCCAGTCAAGTTCGAGCGCCGCTTTCCCAATCATACCAGCCATAGATAGCGGCACGTATTTTCTTGCGAGGCAATCGTGTGGCCCCGCACCGAATACTAGCCAATTCTTAGTCTTGGACTCGGCGTCCCCGGAGATCCAACGCTCGGGATCGAAGCTATCGGGATTAGGGTAAACTTTCGGGTCATGTAAAGCTGGATAACAAGACGGGATGATCATTGCACCCTTGGGGACGGTATAGTTAGGTGTGACAGGGAAATTCTTCGTTGCGAGATATGGAACCATGATAACGGGTGGACGGTGACGAAGCAGCTCCTTGATGACTGCGTTGGTGTATGTGAGCGACTCGAGCATGGGGAGATCGAATGACTTGCTTTTATCACCACTGCGAGCGGCCAGGTTTTCTCGACGCAATTTATCGAGCACGTCGGGTCGTTGGGCCAGGATTTGAAACAGCCAAGTTGTGGCACTGCTCGAAGCATCCTGAGAGGCAAAGAGGAAAGTGAATAACGTCTCCCCGATTTCCTCATTCGTGAACTCACGGATCATATTCGTCGGCTTCTCGACATCTGTCTCCCCTGCCGCGATTCTCTCGTGGTATCGCTTGGATTCCATCATATGGAGCACCCAATGGTCTACTATGCATGTTGGTATTGCGCCGGTCGCCATGTTTGCTTTGCATGCAGCCGCACATTTCGCAAACTCGGCATGGATGGCGTCGGCTGTCCTTTTCCCGAGCCAGGGCTTGGTGAACGGAATGTATATCGACAAAGGCACGTTGACAAGCTCAAGGGCGGCTGTAGCAAGGTAGAAGTCGTCTGCAATCTTCTTGACTGCCACCTGGGAGATGTAATCACCGAAGAACGTGCGGCATGAAAGCGCACAGTTGATTTCACGGAACATGGTCATGAACTCCTTTGGCTGTCCCATATTCGCCTTGCTGGTGGAGACAAACTTGTTGAAATAATCGGCCAACACCTTCTCTTGTACTGGCAGGTAGGTAGCCATCGCCTTGTTGGTAAATAGGGGGGTTAACCCCCTGCGGTACTCGACATGGTCTTTACCCTGAAGAAAAACCCATGCTTTGTGGCCTAGGATATCCTTTGCGATCGGTACTATGCATGGCTCGGCGTATGCGGGCGACTTAAACACTTTGTGGGCTATGTCTCTGTCTGAGGCGAGAACGACAAATCTATAATAAATTGGGTTGGTCTGGACGGTTTGATGGACTTGGTAGAACCCGATGAAACAACAAATGTGAGCACCTACTTGTGGAAAACAGATACACAGCTGAGTGGTCCACTAGCCCACTGTGCAAGATAACCTTCAAACTTCGGGTGTAGAGCCTGTATAAATGGGCCCATGAGCGGAATCTTGAGTGGAGGCCCAGCTATAGAGCCTTTTCGTTTGATATACATCACTGAAGACGACATCAGTAGATTCTTATGGCCTTGAAAGGTCTGCTTACCTTGATCGTAGACTAATATCGCAATTATGAATGTCACTGCATACTTCCAAAATGACAGGTTCATCAAGGACGCCAGCATATAGCTTTGAGACGGCGGATGGTTGGAAGGCCATACCTGTGGTAGCTCATTCTGAGCGACGGAGATGTTGGCCAACTCAAAAGTCATCTTGGATTCCATGAGGTCTTGGATTCCATGAGGGTGAATGTCAGGGAGGAATTGCCCGACTGGCTCTTTAAAATAGGCAAAGCACATCTAACTAGGTACCTAGGTAAGTAAGTTTTCTTAGTAATGGCATGATATGGATGGATAACGCCGAGATATCCACAGATTATACATGTTGCCCGATTAGGACTAGACTCCGATGCCAAGCAGGGGTAAGGCGGGGTCTAGTCCTTTTTTGATTTGGGCTCGGCACATTAACCTGAGGTCCACATATAACGGAAAACAGTCGCCTGGGAAGTTCAACATTGAACCGACCTTCTGTCAAGACTTACGTTTGCGACGTTCCAACTCTTTGATCCGCGTCGTGAACTCAACGGCAGTGTGGGGTTGTAGTCCGAGCTATTCCTAAACCTAACACGTTCCACGTTCCCCCTTTGGATGCCCACCAATATCCTTCCGAAATGCGCCAATCTCTCCGCCGGTCCTGTGCTGCATGTGCCAGATCAAAGTCCAGCTGTGATCTCCGTACACCGCGGTGTTCCCGCTGCATCAAGCGGCAAGTCGAGTGCGCCTATGCGAACGAACCCTTGACGGGTCCGGCAACTCCCGGATGGCAGAATCGGACATCACCAACCCCTCTAGATGGATCCGGCAGTTTAACTAACTACAGATTCGGGTCTCTTGATCCTTTTGATTCGTATCCACAGACTAGACTTCCTCGGGAACACGTTCAACGTCTGGTCTACAGCTGTATGTAGGCCTCCAATGAACTATGGTCGATGAAAGCTCAACTTACCCATATAGTCCTCCACAAGATCGCCTTCCAATACTATCCTCTTGATCTTAATGCGACTTCAAATCCGTTTTTGATCTCCTGGTGGCCACTTGCTCTAGGAGATCCTGTACTTTTTCATGTCTCTCTGCAGACGGCATGTCTTGACGAAGAGTTGTTGGCCCAGAAAGGCTTTCAGACATCCGAACTTCTCATGGCAGACTCTGTGGCTTTACTACGACGCAAGGTTGAATACACATCGCTAGCCGTTCAAGATGGGACTATGAACTCAGTCATTATCTTGGCAACTATAGAGGTGAGATACTACCATAAGCACCCTCTTTTCCTACTATTTTGTAGTTCGAACCTATCCCTGACTATATGTGACTCTTAGTTTGGCAAAGGAAATATAAAAGTCGGTGAAATGCATGTCAACGGATTGAAGAGACTGGTCGATATGAGAGGTGGCATCAACGCAGTAAGGCAGACAAGCCCGCTTACCGCAAGAATGATTAGCTGGTAAGCCAACCCCTTTGCCACTCAGTGGTCTAATACTGACATGTCACGTAGGGTATCTATGCTTATCATGGGTCATCCTCAATTCGAGACCCAAGATGACTTCGGCATTGGAGATGGCATCCCTCCCATCCCGGAATGGCAGCTCGAGTCGACCGCGCTTGACGATCGGCTATTTGATCTCAGCGCCATCGGAGTAGACCATGCCGTCAAGAATGTCTTCAGTCGTCTCCGTAACATCTTCCAGCGAGCGCGCAATATACCTTTCCCAGCCACACAACTGCACGACCTTACCTGTTTTGTCATACACCGTCTCCTACTCTCCGCTCCAGCTACGACAATACCCCCGCAATCACCGATAACAGAATCAATTCGCTACGGAATCATACTCTACATGTTTCTTGCTCAAGGGCCAACATATTACTCGCATGCAGTCATACTGAATACGATTCTCATGCGATTTATGGAGAACCTCGAGCATCTCGCGTCAACGCCTCGTGTCTGTGATTCACTTGATGTCTGGTTTGCTGCCGTCGGGGTGGTGGCCTCAGCTGGCACAGCTCATCACCGGTGGTTCATGAAATGGACACGAGATATAGATGCTGCTCTACAACTGGGAAGTTTTAATGACGCCTTTGTCCACATAAAAAGTGTCTTGTGGCTGGAGAAACCGCATAGTGAAGATCTCTTTCGATCTCATTGGGACACTGTCTTTGATCTCACGAATCAAGCGGTACTATCATCAGACCTCTCGATATCCGTCTCACCATATAGCGCTGGCGTGCAATTTATATGAGATACAGTTTCATCCAACGATTTCTATAGGCAGAACATGAATTGTGTGAAGAAGCCTTGATCGCCGAAAACGTCGTTCATACGCGATACTATCATAATGAGCACCACAACCTAAGAGACGATGGCCGCCTTTGAGATATGATTTCCACCAAGCGGGCGTTTACTCAGTCCGGACCTCAACTAAGTAGCTCGCACCATTTTTCGCGAGCCCATTGCTACAATATAGCGAATTTGGTTTGAGATCTCTCATTATACTGTCACGTTGGCAGTCCACATGGCAAGACAAGGCATGCTTTATATTCCTTTCCATTAAGCTTCCAAGTGTTCATCCCCCAAAGACGGTCAAATAATGGCTAAGATATATCTATGCGGTCATGCCGAACCAATCCGTTACCTACAATATGTGTACATTGTACATATGTAGTAGAGGCAGGGCGCTGATAACACAAGCCAAAGATGCGTGCACAGAACAGCGAACTGTGCGTGTGCCAAAAAAATACAGCCTCCAAATCACGCCAATTCAGCACGGGCCTTGAGATCCCTGTGGAAAATATCGAAATGGGCACGCATTTTCTTCCCAAGAAGAGAAGGACTCATAATGAACGCAAGGAGGCCCTTGAGATCCTCAGTTTGCGTGAAAACAGTCGAAGCACCCTCATTGGCCGGTTCGATATGGAATTTATGCAAACCAGCAATGGTAAAAACAGGCGGGCCTTGCCAAGAAAACAAGCTCTCGGTGTTTTCCTTTTGCGATGAGAGAGAGTCTTCAGCTTACTTTTCTTTCTTTGCTCTGGTGTTAGAGGAAGAGTGGTATTCTCACCTTAACTTCGGCGACGAACTTGAAGTTCTCAATGTTGACTTCGATTTTGTCTCCTGAAGAAAGTTCTCGCGGGGTCTTGGTGCTGTCCTTGAGTTTGATTCCCTTGAGCCATTCCGTATGCCATTCCGGGTATGCCGAGAAGTTGAGGAGCTAGGGGCGATACCTGGTCAGATTGTTCCGCCAGGAATTTGTGTATTAGGACTGCTACATACAATCTCACGCACTTTAGCAGGCGGAGCGCCTATTTCGATCGTGCTTGCAATCATTTCGTCGGTGGTGTGGTTAGGGAGGTTGGATGCGCGAGAAAGGGGATACAGATAAATGGTGTCAATATGAAGGGAAGTGCGTGGATGTAGAATAGCTGCATATCCTTCCTGCATCCATCGTGTGTCCCCACCCGAACTGCAGATAGCGTCGACGCTTCTTTTGTTCGTCATTTGTTCATCATATCTCCTCAAATATGGGACAAAAGATAGATCCAAATGAATGTTGAAATAAAATTGTATATGTTCGAGTCTAGCTCGTCTAATCAACTCGTAATGAGATATGGGCTAAAATCCAACCCCAGCATTATGTAGCAGTCATGAAATGGTCAATAACAAGGTCATCAAAAATCCTCCATCTATAATGAGTCATATATGCATAAAAAACATAAAAAAAGTCTATGTGCATAATTCCACGTACTTCTACCTGCATGTCCAGATCAAAGCTCAGTACTGAGGCTCAATACTGATCTTGCTGACACGCCGACCGTGGTTCTGTTCTCTGTCGGCAGCAAGCGTAGAGGCAAACTTACTCTTGGCGCGAAGCTGCGGTCCCTTCCAGTAGAAAACATAGATGGGAGTCACAACCAGACAAGAAAGACAAGCGAGAATAGTGGTTGCATACTCAACATGCCACATGTTGCCGATATTTGTGTACATAGGCGTCGCATACATAGCCGAGATACCAGCGAGAAGATCACGCGCAAAAGCATTACCACCAGTCGCGGAAGCCGAGTAGACACCGTAGGATGCTACCATGTAATCGACAGAGGAGAGGTAAATGGCAAAGTTGGCGATACCGACACAGCCGGAGAAAATCATGGATCCGATCCAGTGGACATTTCTCGTGTCACCAAAGGATGTCCATGCGAAGCCAAATAGTCCGATGGGTTCGAGCGGCGCGAGGAAAAGCAGCCACTTGAGACGGCGCTCGGGTGGGATGGCAGCATCGCCATGTCTGAGTCGAAGCTTTTGATCACGTATGAACCACGGGAAGTAGCTGAAGTAGGCAATGAAATAGGCGGCGTTGATGGGAATAACCGCCCACGCTTGTGCAAGAGTTCCAAAGCCCCATCCTTGCTTGTACACAATGGCGAAACTCTCGAGGAAGGTGAAGATCAGAGCATCGGAGAAACCGGATAGAAGAGACAAGCAGAGAACGATGGGCTCGTGCAGAAGCATGTAGAATGGACGGGCCCAGATCCTGCCGGCTTCTTTGAGGGAGATGCGAGGGCTCTTGAGCTCGTTGGGTCCATATATATTCGGGTCTTCTCCGGTCTTGCGGCGTCGCTTGGCCTCTCTGTCCATGATAATGGTCGAACGACTCTCGGGCATAAAGAAGATGATAATTTGGGTGACTCCTCCGAAGATGAGTTGAATCCAGAAGAACCATTGCCAATCAAGGACTAAATATCAAATATAAGTAATAGGTCGCAAACAGGTACATAGAAAACAAATGGTTACTTACATCGCGCAATTGGTCCTCCAATCACCCCACCAATACTGGTACCAAGACAAGAGGACAGAACGATGAATGCGAGGGGGAATTGCTGCGTCTCGGGCTCGTAAATATCGGCAATAAGACCGAGAGTGACACTACCACCAGCAGTAGAGAGACCACCCTATATTATGTTAGTTTACCAAATTCTAATGACCCAGGCTTGCCAAGCGGGAACTAACCAATGCACGGGCGACAACAAGACTGCCCCAGTTAGGGGCAAGGGCAGCAGGGAGTTGCCAAATGTTGATCAAGAACATAGAGAGCTGAAGGATAGGCCAGCGACCGAATTCTTCGGACCAAGGAGCCCACAGCTCACAACCAATAGAATAAGTGACCAGGTAAGCCATTTGGCCTGTGCGAGCGTGTTGTTCGCTAATATGGAAAGCCTCGGACAGATTCTTGACAGCAGCAGGATAGACCGAGGTGTTGAAGTTCATAGAAACCTGAACGAACGCGACTGCGGCCAGATAGGTCCATTTCTTCCATCGTGGCCAGCAGTATCCGAGGGTCTCATAGCAATCTCCTTCTTTCAGCTCACGCTTTCCGTCGGAGCGTTCGCTCTCTTTTTTTTCAAGCGCGGCGGAGATATCGACAGGGGCGCTAGAGTTACTGTCCGAGCCACTGGCAGACAACGGTCTACTTTCTCTATGAACAGCTTCAGGGTCGTGGTCTTGGGGAGACATCCTTGTGTGTGGGTGATGGAGCAAAGGGGAGTGAAAGGAGAAAGTCTTGTAGACCTTCTCCAGGTGTTTTATGTACAAAGTAGGTACGGAATGCGTAGACTTTTCTTACTTATGACCCCACGGACTGAAACCGGATTTATAGTGGATCTACACTGCAGAGTGGTGGTGGGTGGTGTACAACGAAGTATAGATTAGATATAGCGATGATAATGGCTATAATTCAAGGTGTGGGATATTCAAGCTGTATTGGTTATTGTACATTCAAATAGTTATAGTATTTACATCCACAATCTTCTCAATATCCTCGATGGAATTATCTCCAGAAAAGAAAGAAAAAAGCCCTATGACTCCAGTGATCTGCGGTATCCCGAGGTCCCTTCCATTCTTGTCATTCACCACATAACCTGACGTCAGAGCACTTGGAGTTTGGCTATAGAATATTCTCACGTTCGATTACCGCTTATAATCTACTAAATCCAAATAATGGCACATCTGGGAAGACTTGGCTAATGAACAGATTCTACAAATATATCGGGAATACTATTTTTAACACTTGGAAGTTGAAGTATGTTGTATAAAATAGATATGATACGGAATACAGAGTCGCTATGCAACGTAGGAGGAAAAGTAGGAGGCTGAGAATAAGAGTTGGGTAAATTGATATGGAAGCTACATATGAAGTCATACCTACCGGTTCCAAGGACGGAATAGTAACAGCAAATCAGGAACAGGCATCCGAAATTGGGAATCAGTGAATCAAAGGACGATATAGGGTATTGAAACCTAGAATATCGTCGGACCGCCATAATGGCGTGATCCATAACGTATTTCACCCCTAAGTGGCGCACCCGAAAACACATAGTAAAAGCGATAAACTATAACATGATATTTTAACAACGGTTGTTTATATGAGCTTTTCCTTATAGCTTAATGCTTTTTATATGATATCTAGCCACT
>CAKMRK010000452.1:0-28030 GCA_928213465.1 Penicillium sclerotigenum | reverse complement strand
TTTCTACCTTCTCCACAAGCACTTTTATAGTGGCTATCAATCTTCACATCAGGTGAGACCTCCAGGGCTATCAAACCCACGGTTCCTAGGGATTTATACCTTCTCCACAAGCACTTTTATAGTGGCTATCAATCTTCACACTAGGTGAGAACTCCCGCGCTATCAACCCAAGGTTCTTTTGGCTCGCAATGAGTGGAAGACCTCACCAGTCCATTAGCTGATACAGGGAAACTTTTTTTCCTCTGCCTTTTAGTGACCTTCGCCTGCTTTACTACCACAAACACTTTTATAGTGGCTATCGACGTTCATATCAGGTGAGAACTCTAGCGCCTATCAACCCCACGGTTCTCTTGGCTCGCTATGAGTGGAAGACCTCACCAGTCCATTGGCTGATGTAGGGAAACCTTTTTTCCTCTGCTTTTTAGGAACCTCCGCCTTCTACACTACGATGACCACCATTCACCTTTCCTAAATGACGTTTGATCTTCATATTAGGTGAGAACTCCAGCGTCATATCAACCCCACGGTCCCTTTAGCTCGCAACGAGTGGAAGACCTCACCAGTCCATTAGCTGACGTAGGGAAACTTTATTTCCTGTGCCTTTTAGGAGTTCAATTTCTAGATTCTACACCTTCTTCATATCAGGTGAGAACTCTAGCGCTATCAACCCCACGGTCCCTTTAGCTCGCAACGAGTGGAAGACCTCACCAGTCCATTGGCTGACGCAGGGAAACTTTTTTTCCTCTGCTTTTTAGGAATCTCCGTCTTCTACACTCACCATAACCACCCTTCACCTTTCTCGAATGGGGTTTGATCTTCACATCAGGTGAGAACTCTAGCGCTATCAACCCCACGGTTCCTTTAGCTCGCGATGAGTGGAAGACCTCACCAGTCCATTGGCTGACGCAGGGAAACTTTTTTTCCTCTGCCCTTTAGGAGTTCAATTTCTAGATTCTGCACCTTCTTCATATCAGGTGAGAACTCCAGCGCTATCAACCCCACGGTCCCTTTAGCTCGCAATGAGTGGAAGACCTCACTAGTCCATTGGCTGACGCAGGGAAACTGTCTTTCCTCTGCCTTTTAGGAGTTCAATTTCTAGATTCTGCACCTTCTTCGCTACTACCACGAGCACTTTTATAGTGGCTATCGACCTTCACATCAGGTGAGAACTCAAGCGTTATATCAACCCCACGGTTCCTTTAGCTCGCGATGAGTGGAAGACCTCACCAGTCCATTGGCTGACGCAGGGAAACTTTCCTCTCCTTTGCCTTTAGTGAACGTTGCATATTTTACCTCGCCTGTCGCATCGAACAGGGCCGTGAGTGATAAAGATAAATCGCAGCCTCGAATATCGGCTACACACGCCATGAAAATATCACCTCCACCAGCGCTAATGTTAACACCAACGTTAAAAGCAAAGGCAAAGCTTCCATCTGCACATATCACATTAAGGTGAGTTCTCCTATCAGACAAAATTGGAAAGGGATTGAATGCACCAATACTAACCAACCTCCATAGATAGTTAGATAGAGGTCTGCGACGGGATCTCACCACCTTTGCTGATGCTTGTTAGCTTTTTACCAGGCATTCCCATATCTGTACCGTCTATTCCAGCTTGCTAGCGATCCAGTACTCCGCAACAATCTCTCCAACATACAACACAAAATGACTGCACACTTCTAAATCTTCAGGTAAGGTCACTGAGCGGACAACACATGGAAAGGAGGTTGAATACAACTCAAACGGAAAACCTCCTTAGATAGATAGCTAGATAGAGTTCTGCGATGATGGGGCCTTACCAGCTTTTGCTGACGCTTGTTGGGTTTCCAGGTCCATACCAACCGCCACCAGATGAATTATGCCCACTAACTTAAATTTGCTTGCCACTCGGCCCTGTCTATTCCTCGACGGCATCTGATTGATCTTGATTAAGCAGGATTCCGCCATGCACTCTCAAAGTTGTACAACAGACCAACCACGACCAGATCCGCTTTGTTTGAGCATGATTGACTCTCCGGTAATACTTGAAAACCTTGGTGATCTCTGGCTGCAGTCCGGAGATAAGTCTTTCGGGCTTTGTACGTGCCGGTTTGGCTGAATTACAGTGGTCTGGTGGTGAATATTCTATGTCGTGTCTAAGTGGGCCAGCTACTAAGGAGTTAATGTAAATAATTGGGAGCAACATAGAACCCCTTGGGTCATCTCGTCCCAAGTGTAGGCAGAATTCCACTTTCGGAAGATGTTGACTGACTGCCTTCATCCTATTTCAGTCAACTCCAACACCTACATACGTAGGTAAGCTAAAGACTCTACGGGAAGTATAATACCCAAATCTGTGTCTTAACCGCCTGCTAATTTATCCGTAGACTTGTCCCAGAATATTTTCCCTCCTTTTGCCCCCTTCTAGTAAGTAAGGGGTGATAGGTGAGATATCACAGATTCAGCATGTGATGGGACTGAACAGCTCATAAGTCTAAGCCCCGGCTGCAATCTACTCAGTGGGCCTGACTCTGAGCGCCCTCATAAAAGCGCCGGTAGCTAAGATAGGAAAACTCGACCCGGCAGAGGAAATATCGTACATGTATACGCAGCGGTATAGGCGCCAACTGCCAAAACCTTACTTCCGGTAAATGTTGATACCTTGATGCCTTGATGCCTAGTTTGGCCTGGCGGCCTGAATTAAGAAGAATTAAAATCCCTGAATTGCGATGACACTTCCCTTAATAATCAAAGTAGCCTGATTTTGCTAGCGTTCGCAACTCTCAAAAATGAAGCCTCTCATCAGCATACAAATAGGGACTTCTCGACTTTTTTGGACGGTTTATAAGTCTTAAAATGAAGCTTTTCATCTCCATATTTTTGGCGGTTTGCAAGTGTTAAAAATGAAGCTATTCCCACTATATAAATCCACGTATACGGCCATTTCTCGGTGTTGAAAATTTTCATTTTGACACTTGCAAACCGTCTAAGAAGGTCGAGATATCTCCATTATTTGTATAGAGAGGCCAAAAGCTTCATTTTAGGATAAATAATTTACATTACATTCCATAGGACGGTGTAAGAAGCGGTCAATAACTAGATTGAATCAGGTATTAAGGTATTAATATTTACTAATATATTCGGTAAGCGAGCTGCGTATGCAACCGAGCTACGCACCCTAGAACGCATAGTAAAAGCGATAAATTACAATATAATATTTCACTAACGGCTCCTTATATGAGCTTTTCTTTATAGCGTAGTGCTTTTTATATGATATTAAGCCACTTATTAGAGTTTAAGGGAATTTAATGAATTTATTAGTGAGAGATATATATTTCTCGAGTTTAGCAATATATTTTTCAATACCATAACAAAGCAAGTTCTCAATTTATTTAAAATTGATATATGATACTAAAAATCCTTATCAATCGCTATCGATTAGTAAGGAAATTAAAGAAAAGGGTTAGTTGTTGAAATAACAGGTTATAATTTGTCGCTTTTACTATGCGTTCTGGGGTGCGCAGCTCGGTTGCATGCGCAGCTCGCTTACCGAATACCTTAAGAATTGGGGTTTTGGCAGTTGGCGCCTATACCGCTGCATAATGTGTATAGTCCGGTATCTGGGCTGCTCAACATCAGACTAATGCCAACCAGTGCCCATAAGTCACCAGAGACACTTAGATACCTTCATTCCCATCTGAGAAATTTCAGCAGCGAGCTGTTATCATGGAGTACGACCTAGGAAGGATGATATTCAGACAAATAAGATGTAGGTATTAGGGCAGCTTTGAATTCCTATGAAATATCACGTATCGTTCAACCGACTAGGTCACGAACAGGACAGCACGTTCTTCTGTATCCCCACGTATATAGAAAAGCTCTCCATCTAGAGAATGGGTGAAGTTTGTGACACCACCAGCAGTATTGCCAACGATCATTCTGAAGCTGACGAATTAATCGTAATTCCGAAGCGGTTTCATGCCATAGGAGCTCAATAACCCCTGTTTTCCGCACCCGAAGGAATGACTGGTAGCAAACGAAGAGATATTTGCAAGTTAGCGCGAGGCAAACTTGATCCGTGGCCCAAAGGCATGTGAAGAGTATTTCTATTATTTCTGGTGGAATTCGCTGGAAATTGTCGACTGGTAGGGGTTTCGGTTGGGTCTTCTGTTGGGTTGTTCGTCGCCGTTTGAAGATCGATTTCATCTTCGTAAGTGAAATGGTATTATAATTGCATTGCAATTGCCATTGCAATGTAGTGAAAGGATAAAGAATTAAAATGGGAAATGAGAGTGACCAACTGACTTCCTAACCCCAAGCAGTCTCTTTTACGTCGATAGGCGTCATCAACTGGTGTCGCACCCATGGGTTTATACCAGCCTATGTTATACCGTTCAGAGAACAATGAGATGAGCCAAGTCAAAGAACCTATCAAAATGGCAAAGAAATTTCAACGACGTAGTTGGCACAGTCATCGGGACTCAGGATGTAGAAACGTAGGCTAATTCCACGTTGTAGCTGTAACTGCCCAAGGCCCCTTAGGCACACTTTCATCCAGTACACCCCTTGGAGGTCTCCAAAGTAGCAAAACCCCTGGTGGCCGGCACTCATGCACCAGTCTCTCCCACTCTTCGCTGGGGTTCTTCCGCTGGCAGTCGATATGCAACCCCATCACCCTTACATACCCACACCCCTCAAACAACCACCTCCCCAGAGGTCCCGACTCAATAAAAGTCTCATAATTCCACGCATCAACTCTCTCATGACCCCACTGCATCAAAAGCCGCCCGATTCCACGACGACGAAATTCCGGATGGACACCGATTCGATTCACACCTAATCAGCATCGTCAGTTCTCATTTGATCCCCCGTTCACACTTCCGGCAAATTACACACCCGCATGCGGCCTCTGGAACCAGCACTGTCGCGGATACAGGAATTGCGTCGCGACGTGGGAGGCGTACTCGGCGCGTTCGGATCCGGCGGGGTACCAGGTACAAGGTACTGGTTGCGGGCCGTTGGGGAAGGGGTTTTTGTGGTAGAATATCCATTCACAGCCACCTGCCACTCGGCCAGTCGATTTTTCGATGGCGTAGATGTAGTGAGAACCCGGGGTCTGCTCATGTTTGGCCCATTGGAGGTCTGTATCTGTTGCTTTGTCTTTGGCACGGTCCTCTGCCGTATGGCCATTAACGGCGTGGAAGATGATGAACGCTGGTCTAGAGAATGAGTCAGGTTAATCGGGCGGGTGATCCTAAATATTGTCAAATGAGGCACTCAACTCGTATGGATGGAAGTTGGCAGTCCAGAGTACGTCGTTCAAGCGTGCAAATTCATCTTTTGTGGTGATTTCTCGAACTTCGAAGTCTGTTGCCATGGTTGTGGACTGTAGAGAGAGAGAGAGAGAGAGAAAAAAAGATAACAGGTGGAAGAAGTTTATTTGCCCTAAAATATCCAAAATATCCAAAATATACAGACATCTGACCATCTCACCTGCATTTCACCGTTCCACAGACTGAACTTCCATCACAGGCCCCAAATAATATTTCCGTGCCCATCCAAAATAATACACCAGCGCAAAAATTATCGCTCCGCCAAAGATGGCGATACTATAATTCATCTTTGAGGGAGGCGGATTGGTTTCCGCTGGCCAAAACCCGAATATCACCACAATGCCCGCGAAAACAAGTGCAAAGATATTGTTTAGCGTTCCCAAAAGACCTTTCACTCGGAAAGGGCCCCAGGTAAGCCCCTTATTAGAGTCCTGTCCGGGCTCAAAAATATCCCCTCTAATCCTTCGATACAGGAGCAACGATAGGGGAATAATATATGAGAAAAAGAAAGCCTCCATCAGCAGTGACAAAACGATGCTCAACACAACCGAAGACCCGATATTGATGAGGCCGATCAGACCCGCAGCAGTGACTATGATACAGATACTGCGAAAGGGCACTGCTGTCCGTCGATCCAGCTACCCACCCTTGCAATTAGAAGAAGTGAATATATGGGAAAAGAGTGCCACGTACCTTATGTATCCATCGCCAGCCTGGAAGAGCCCGTTCTCGCGAAAAGGCCCACAACATGCGACTACCGGATGAGATCCCACCTAATCCCGCGCAAGCCTGCATGATGGCTATCATACTCGAAAGAACGATCGAGGCTCCTTTGCTTTTGGTGGAATTCTCTAGTATGTGCATAAATGGGAACGGTGCTTGGGACTTCAAGATCGTAGTAAAATCCCCAGCGGTAAATAGGAAAGCGATCAGCATTGCAAATCCGAGTATTCCATTAACGGCGATGGCGAACAACATGGAGTGTGGAACCACAACACTACTATTCGCTACCTCTTCAGCCATCTGTGCAGCGCGTCAGCTCTAAAAAACGGGAAGGGATTTTTGAATCGATCACCAACATGGACAACGCCATCCGTGCCTTAAAAGAATGTTAGTTAATGTTTAGTATTGAGTATACCATATACCACCGACTCACCTAACAATACAGCGACCGTTCCCTTCAGACCAACTAATGTCGCTAGTGTAACATCACGCCAACCGCCAAGATTATACGTTTGAAGAAAGACCGATTTTGCATCGGCGCGCGGCCCGAGGTAGATAATCGGTATGAGGACCGCGAAAAAGCCAAGCACATGGGCGATGCCGATGAATACTTCTAATACGGGTAGGATCATCCCCAGCCATGTATTCAGCACTGTGCAGATGAGCAGAATTGCCCACATTATTAAAGTCACATGCCACCCTTTGGGCTCATAGTTGGGATGGGTCATTGCAAAACAGTTCTGGAAGATGCTTCCAGCGGCGTAGACAGCTCCAGTCGGAACGGCGGTCCAGGCTATGATACATATTGAGCCTTTGGTTGTGTATTAGTCTCATGGGTACATATGTCTGATGAAGTGTTTGTCTCTCTCCATACCGGTAACATGGCTGAAAAAGCGTGTCGAAGATTTCGGGGCAAGTATACTCGCCCAATGGTATTGGCCACCGGCCTTGCAAACCCAAGGATTAGAAATTTACCACCAGTAGTATCTAGGGAGGTAGTCATACTGAAGGAATCATGCTTGACAACTCTCCTAGTGCAATAAAGATGCTGGTGAAGCCAATCCATACTGCGATATAGCTATAGACCAAGCCGGCAGGTCCTCCACTAAGGTGTGTTATGAATATAAACCATAAACTTAGTATATCCAGTGAAGGAACTTACTTCGGTAGCCCAATTCCAATGTTACTAATTCCAGGTTAGTTTGTTCAAGGCATCGAAAGGGAGAACAGACATAATGACGGCTTCCCATGTCAGCATCAAACTGCAGGCAAATCCCACAGTACTCGCAAACCCAAACCTCCGCTAGGGAACAACCATGTCAGTTTAAATGGAGACTAAAAATGAGCGATAAAACTTTTTGGAATGTTACATACCTTCAAAACCTCCCTTTTTCCAACCCTGGCTAGCTCATACGCGTCTCGACTGCATGTAACTGCATCTTCTCTGCCAGGGAAGGGGGGGGGGCATTTGGCGGTTCTTAGTGGTATTTCAGTCTCATTTTCACCTAGCACGGGCCTATTCATGTTGTCGGTCTTTGGTATGAGACGCTGGATAAGGGAAATAGTACACAATGAATGAACGGTTGAGAGACGGTTACTCAAGGATATAGGTTATAGTGGGCGGAAGATTTTAAGGGAGTAGCGAACAAAAAGGGGCCACAGGGAGCTTGATTGTGCCGTGTCGTAGGCAGATTACCGGCAAGTTGGATCTTCAAGGTGGGACGAAGCTGAAGGCTTTATTAAAGACAAGCCGCTTGGGGTTGTACAAACAAGGAGATAGAGACCCTCGTGACACCGAGATATGCTGAAGGACCACTTAAATTTAAGAGACAAACGTCCAGAGGTGTATCATGTCACACAGGCTGCCTCCTGCTGACGGTGTTGGCGCGTCTGACTGCAACGGGAATTCTTCTTTTCGACAATATCTTTCCTCATTGGACAGATGGTCTTGTTCCGATGGCGGGCCTGAATGCAACACTTGCAAGGATTTTGCCTATAGTTTGTGTTTATTTGTGTTTATTTCCAAGGCTTAATATCCACATGTTATTACACCAGTAACACGCGTACTACCAGCCAGACTTGTTATAGTACAATTTGATATGATAGCTGCGGTAAGCTAATATGGACAAGGGTTATTACTGGGGAGGTGGATACTACTTTTGCAAAGGTACAAGGCTAATGGGTGTTTTCTGTTATATCCTGCCAGAAAGCCCTAGGTTAAGTGGGCATCAGATAATCATCGGCCAACGCCCGGCGAAGCCGCTATGCGCCATCCCGTCCATTTTACGGTAATATGGACGACCAAACGGCAACACTCAAGATCTTATCCTTGTTTTTGGTGATTGTGTCAATTGGAGCGATAGCTACCTGTCTTCTCACAAGTTGGACCCTACTCAGACGCAAGATTCTGGTCTTGAGTCTCCTTCTTGGAACTCTGGTGAATATGAGCTCTCTCCACTACCCTTTGATTCAGATTAGCATATTAAACTTCAAATTTTTACAGGCATCATCCATCATCGCAGGAGCTACCACTTCCATTGCCGCCACGCGTGGGCTGGGTAGACCTTTATCCAATGACGCTGAAAATCAATTACCCGATCTTCTGAAAGCGATCTATGTTTCAGAGATATTTCATGTCATCACGGTCGGCCTAGGCAAACTGGCGTTTATGGTTATCTTCTATACAATCCTCTCTGGAAGCAGCCTCACGACTATCACAAGAGGCATCTCGGTAGTCGTGTGTTTCCTAATACTCTGGACCTTGACGATGACAATCGTGGTATCCCTTCAATGCCAACCACCAAAAGTCTGGAACTTTACGGGAAAATGCTTCAATTTGGTATACACCCACGCCCACAGCCCCATGCTCTCAGCTTGAATTCTACTAACATCCAATAAGACCGCATTATGGAAATACTTCGGCGCTATGAATATAGCCATCGAGAGCCTATTGTTTGTCGTTCCAAGCGCTCTGGTCTTCCGGCTTCATATGCCATTGCAAAAGCGGCTAGTTGCCATCGCATTCCTAAGTGTTAGAACACTGTGAGTCCCCCGCTCCAGTCTCTCTACCGGGCTGAACTTAAAATGACTGATGAACTCCGACGGGGCAGAAATATCGTCGTTTCGGGCGTTCAGCTACGCCACGTCCACGGATTCGATAATGACCAGCGTTCCCTGTCGATGAGTCTGTGGCCCTGGATGATGTGTAGTCAGGTCCTACATACAGTGACGATTATCTCGGCATGCGTGCCGTTTCTTCGTGAATTTTTGAAATCCTTTCCCAGTGGCATGTTTAAGCCAGCTGGACTGGAGTCTACGGGTTCATGGCACGGATCGAGATCAATTAGGCTATTGGATAGTGATTCGACCGCATAGATGGTGCAATTTCATTCACTTTTCTTTTATTCTGATATAATTGTATTCAAATTGTAGCTGGAAAAAAATAAAATACAAGAGAAGATGGAACACACAAGAGATAAATTTGCCCAAAATACCCCAAGTCCTTGGTGTTTGTGCCTTCACTTGGTTATTCCGGCGACCACTATCTCACCAGGTGGAGTCGATTCATCATATTTGGTATGGTAGACTGAAGCGACTGTTTCAGATCTTGCGCGGGAATTTGCGTAACTCAATGGACTGGACATTCCCAAGGAAGCCAGAGTAAGGAGGACGGTTATTGAGAGCCACATTGTCGCAGAAATAGTGAGCTAACGTGGAAGCTCACACAAACCAAGGTTGGCCTGATTGCTGAAAGCTGTCCATTAGTCCATGGAGCAAGGGGTTGGTGTTTTGAGGGAACAGACATACAGATGATATATATACAGGACTTTGGAATGATATGGAATTGTCAAAGGGGAAAGATTACTTGAAGGGATTGTGTTGAATTTATGTGCTTCACTCCCTTGCATAAAAAGGAAAATAGACGATCAAAGAGTCGGTGAGGCTGAGGTCTTGAGTAACTACAAACTACATCACATTCCGTAATTGACATTGAAATCTTGCACTCTTGCACTCTCGTACATTCCTCTGTACAACAGAAATCCTCATTTGCTCAAGTGAATGTGTGACAAGGACACCTTGAGGCTTAGAATGTTACGGCCAAAACCCACATTTAACCAATCATTACCTCGTATAGTCTGTCTTCGAAAAGAAGCATTGGCGCATCTCAAAAGGTGGGAGGACAATGCGGTTGCGCAGGCCATCGATCCAACGAATAGTTGGTATTCTCAAGGAATATTGCCTTGGCCAAAGCGCATGCCATATGACTTAATGCTGTATGGAGCAATAATCAATAATATTCAGAACGTAACGGGTAATGGCTTATTATTGGTTATGATCTGTCTTATGCAGATGGCAGGCAGACAAGATTAAAGTGCGGCCGCTACCTCTTTCAAAGGGTTTGGATAAGTTATCCAACCCAAGAAACACCTTAACTATGTCGTGCGAAAAGGAAAAGAGCGAGATTGCTACGCAAAATGAGCTAGAACAAGGCATCCAAATCGTTCGAGACGTTGATCGGCCAGACCCACAGCCATCAAAAACAAGAAGCTGGGGAATAGCACTACTCGCCATTACACTCTTCGTATCTTTAACGCTCAATTTATGGTGGATTTTGCTTCGAAATAGGCCTGATCTGCTAAGCAAGGAAATTCAATCTTACAATAACCCGGAATATCATCGATCTCCTTATAGTAAGTGGCTGGATATTCCTCCGAGAAAGCATATTGCATCTCTAACGATGGATTCTTAGCTGGCCTCGCCTTCGATGTTCCAACCCGATACTCCCTTCATACCGAATATAACGGGGACAACATAACACACTCGGACAGGATGTGGGACAGCATCAATCTGGATGCCATGGTAATCGCCCCAACCATTGAATGGGCTCAAGATATGGGCCTTACGGACTCATGGGACTTTCCCTGGGACCCAAAAAGAAAGATATATTTCCTGAAAGTCATTCATCAGCTTCATTGTCTGGTAAGTAGACGGTCATACCTTGTGATCGCAACTTGCAATTCGAGCAAAACAATAAACGTTCAATCTAGAAAAATATCCGCAGAGCTGTCAAGCAGCTGATGTCGAAAGAAGAACATAACGTCAAATTTGCCCATATTGAGCATTGCCTCGACACCCTACGACAGGACCTCATGTGCAAAGCAGACGACACTCCCATGCCATCTCTCGAGCTGATCAACGCAGCGGGTGAGGGCCAGGTCTTGAAGTGTAAGAACTTTGATAAACTGGTCGCCTGGGCAAAACATCCAGACCGTGATGCTTGCTATAAACGAGGAAACGATTATGCGCCGCCTCTGCACAGTATTGATCGGTATGCTTTCTGTCCACCGGATAGTGAGCATTTCCCGGTCATGAGTCAGTACTTTAAGGATCGAGGATATTTTGTGGAATTTTCAGAGTAGCATAGTGGTCAAATGCATAATGCATGATATGTTTGAAGTAGATTGATTTTAGGCGGAAGGTAAACATAAATACCAGAAATTAGGAATGCCCACCTTTCTCTCCTCACTTCGTTTGGTCTCTCTTTTATTCCGCACTCCTCTAATGGAATTCAATAGAATTCAACATGGAGATAAATGCGCTCGGCCAATCTCAAGAAAAAAATAACAACCTGAGTACCAATGTCATATGCGATGTGGTGGACTTTTGCGACAATGACCCAACAAACCCGCTAAACTGGTCCAAGAGACGGAAATGGTCGATTGTGATTCTCATCGCTTGTCTATCGGCTGAACTGTAAGTGCACAGTGTGTTTCTTATATTTGTTCTTGTTCTTATTCTTATTCTATTTCCCGCTAACCATCTACCCTGTCCAACAGTCAACTATGCACCATCATTGCCGCCCCTGTCTCTCTTCCAATACTAGCAGATTTCCATTCAACCAATGCCTTGTACCGCACCCTCATCGTTTCAATATGGGAACTTGGGGAAATTGTTTCCCCTTTGTTCTGGGGCCCCCTCTCCGAGCTATATGGTCGACGCTGGGTCCTCAATATCGCAAACCTCCTCTTTGTGGCATTCCTTGCTGGGACAGCATTGAGCACCAACATCCAGATGCTGATCGCATTTCGATTTCTCAGTGGTCTTGCGACGGCATGCTCACCGATTGGTCCAGGCATAGTGAAAGATATATTTGAAGAGGAGCACCGCGGTCGCGCTATGTCCATCATGTCACTAGCAGGTGTATTAGGCCCTGTCATAGGACCGGTCATCGGCTCATATCTCGGTGAAAAAGCAGGCTGGAGATGGGTATTCTGGTTACCCACAATAATCTCCAGTACCCTTGGTGTTCTTATGTTGATCACGTACCGCGAGACATACAAGGTCGTCATTCTAGAGCGCAAGGCAAAGAAACTTCGCCATGAAACAAATAACTCGGAACTGCGATCAAGGTATGAAAGAGATGAAACGCTGAGACATAAACTTTTTAGCACCGGCGTCCGCCCGCTTGCTCTCCTCATTCGTTCTACAATCCTCCTCCTAAGCACCGTCTATCTCAGCATTGTGTACGGATACACATACCTCACAATGACCACTATCGCACCGGTTTTCCAAGAGCGCTACGGATTTTCCGAAGGAGCCTCTGGTCTCGCCTTCCTAGGTCTATGCCTCGGACTCGGCCTCGGAGCTTTGCTCTGCAGCTTCCTCCTTGACCGATATATCCAGCAGGCCAAAACACAGTCAGAAGAATTCGCTCCTGAACAGCGTCTTCCTCTACTTCTACCGGCCTGTCTCGTGATGTCCGCCGGCCTTTTTCTCTTTGGATGGACGGTTCAATACCGGATTCAGTTTGTGGTGCCGATCTTAGGGACCGCACTTGTTGGCCTCGGGCTCGCGGCGACCTCCATCTCGTTACAGACCTATATTGTGGATTCATTTGGGATTTATGCTGTCAGCGCCATCAGTGCGATGATGGTGGTGAGGAACACGACTGCGGCGTTTTTACCTCTTGCGGGACCGCCCTTATTTGACGCCTTGGGATATCAATGGGGTGGGACGCTGCTAGGATGTGTAGTTTTGGTTTTCTCGCCCTTGCCATTTTTCTTGATCAAGTATGGAGCACAGCTACGTGATAAACAAGTATCTCAATATGGAGATCACGCTGAAAGAATTGGATAAAGCCCTTTAGTGTGGCCTGTGACTCAGGGTTGAGCGAGGGAAATATAATTCTACGTTGTCGACACAAGGTTGTGGACCCTGGTCCGTGCGTATTGAACCTAAGCTTACCTACTTCTGACTTCTGACTTCTGACTTCTTCCTGGCAACTATGCAGAGACGATTTCGGGGGCTGCCTCGTACGAACATTTCTTCATTTTCATGCTGTCACACTCCTCGACATACAGGTTCATCATGACCGAGGCCGCAGGCTTATCAAGGCATCAGCCCCGCAAACCACGCCCGGAAAAGCGGCCAAAGCGGCCGCAATTGACACATTTCCTATGTCTCCCTTTAGTAAACAGCAAATCGCTGCCGCAGCTGGAGTCATCGCTCGCGGCCTTCAAAACGGCTCATCTCGCTGAACCTGGGGCAAATTCTCAATCGTCCTCCAAGGACCAAGGGGACACATCCCGCCTGGGTCTTCCCAGCACAGCCTTTCGTCCACTGGGCACGCTTCATCTTACTCTTGGAGTGATGAGCCTCACCAATAAAGAGCGCCTTGATCAAGCTCTTTCTTTTTTCCAGTCCCTCGACCTAGAAGACCTGATGAACGAGGTGGAGCAAGTCGCCGCTCAAACACAACAGAAAAACGCCCTTCACCGATCATTGCCCTTGACTGTTTCTCTCGAGTCATTACATGCCCTGCCACAAGGTCAATCAGCAACCATACTACATGCTTCCCCGATCGATCCTACCGGCCGCTTGCTTCCATTTTGCGTAAAGCTACGTGACAGATTCATCGAGGCCGGCTTCATCCAAAGTGAGCCTGCCAGAAGACCAGCAGGAAGACAGAAGTCCAATATTCGCTTTGTCCAAGACTGTCCTCCGGCCTCTGCACCTGCTACTATCCCTAGTGGTGTGTCTTTGCACCAAGGAGAAAGCCAGACTTCCTCTGCCACCCCAGGCGTGTCGAGAAACCCGGACCCCATAACTATAATAACCCGAGAACCAAAACAGCGACCGCTGCTCCTGCACGCAACTCTCGTCAACACAATTTACGTTCATGGCCGGCAGGGCCAGAACAAACATGCCAACGGCAACAGTCCACCCAGACGCCTTACATTTGATGCTCGCAACCTAATTTCACAATATCGTAATTACTACTCTGATGACAATCGAACTATCCCACACCCAGCACCCAGTGGATCTTCTGAGAACACTGAAAGTCACCACCGCCGTGCAAAATCCTCACCAATCCCCAACAAAAATATTATTTCCTCTAAGCATGAGAGCCGTTCCGCCACTTCTCAACCACCGTCGCGTGGCTATCCTTTCATTTGGGCAAAGGAAATTCCTCTCGATACTATCTGCATCTGCGAAATGGGCGCCAGGAAATTGTATCCTGGTGTCAATGACAGTCATGGGTTGAATGAGCGCCTCGGCGAGGAGTATACGGTTGTTGAAGAACGGAGTCTGAATCCGGGAGCGTCATCGCGTCCCTTGTCAAACACAACGCCCGCCGCATAATACCCTTCCATCCAGCAGAAAATGGTCAATAATTGGGGTTGGGGGTTGGTCCATGTAAATGAAATTCTTATCTTGGATATATTTAGAAAACTAAATGTTTAACATATTTGGTTGCATTTCTGGATTGCTAGTGATATTAATGAGTAAACTAAATCCCAAGCCTGCTCGGGTTGCGGATGATACATGTGGCCGGGGTTGCTCATGAAGTGAGATGCGTTAGAGTGCAGCTCGGCATCGGCTGAGCAACAAAGGAAGGCTCTTCGACCTCCTAAGGCATGCTTGCGTGACTTTGACTGGACATTGAAAGCCAGAAAACCAGTACACCGTAACGGCGGGGTGAATGAGGCCGAGGGTGATGAATTCCATATGGAGCTGGGATGAATCGGGAAAATGAGTGCAGTTGAAAGGAGGACCCGCGGTCAAGTGCCACGAAATCATCTCAACCGACTCATGATAGTCTCCATTCCCCGTTCAACCGACAATTCTGCAGCCTTAGCCTTGATAGAAGTGAGCATGCTGCGCTCGAAATCATCACGGGTGCGCAGCACAGCTTCGACCCATGAAAGCTGCAAGTCCCAGTACTCAAGCTTGAATGCTTCGTACACCCCCACAAGCGCGGGGCCCTTTTCAGTAGAGAGGAGGCGAACAAGCCAATCAACCAGTCGCCATTTCTGCTTGATAGTACCCTCAAATGAGTCAGGGTAGTTCTCAAAGAATGCAAAGACAGTGAGGACGTCGTCCTTGAACTTGTCCGTGAAAGGGTCGACGTGGCGGCGGAATTTGACACCCTTGTTGCGCACCGCAGACAGGTACCGCACCAGCAACTCGTCCGAAAGTTCTTCGACCAGAATTTCGGCTAGCGATGGGTGCAGCACGGAGGCGTAGTCTGCCATGTAGTCTTCAAAAGTGGAGGTAATACGCTTCATGGCGTATTCGGCGTACCAGCGGGAAGTGTAGAAGTCTGGCAGGACGGTGTCCAGATCAACCCTGAAGACGAGGCTGACGAACTGCGCCAGGCAGTGCGTGCTCAGATCCACGTAGCCATCGCGCAGTGAATCCAGCTCGATGGTCGCCGTAGTACCCATGTACTTTGGTGTGACCATGGGCTCGAAATCGGACTTGAACCGCGTGAGGTAGCCAAACTGGTTCTCCTCCTCGTTGTCGTCGATGCACGAGATCTGGTCGTTAGCTATGCCGATCAGCCAGTCTTGCAACAGCTGCACGCCTTCTTGGTCCGCGCCTTCAACTTGGTGCTTTGAGCATTCCTCGTCTATGAGGGTCTGCCATGAACTCTGTCGGGCCTTCAAGGCACGGAACATCGCGTCGATGATGCCCTCTACCAGGTCTGCACGGTCTGATGCCCCTGATGCCATCACTTGTTCGTGGAGCATGCGCCACATGTCTGCCAGTGTCTTGGTGCGGAAGTGGCCTTCTGCGTTGTTGTCTAGAGCGTCTGCAGCACGTTCGACGAGAGACTTTTTGTCCGCGTTGAAAATGCGGTCCATCCATTCTTCGACGGCGGTGATGATGACGTCCTGCCACTTTCGAACTAGTTCTGGCTCGCGGTCGTCGAGAATGTTGGGCTGGAGATCTGTTGATGCCCAGCCTAGCTTCTTCATTTTCTTGTAGTATTTGTCGCTCCAGTGGATGATGCTGAGCAGATTATCGGCCGGGAGCTCGGCGTCGTCGATCATCTTGAGCAGGAAGGCATGCATCATCTGATGATAGATATCGGTGTATGTTTTGAATATCTTCCATTTCTTTGGGACAAGACTCTGCATGCCTTGCTTGACTGTGAATAGATCATTGAAGTACCACCGGAATTTCTTTTCTAGATTTTCTGGATCTGCAAGGAAGCTTTCAAGGGTCTCTTCAAATTGGCCCTGGGCATAAAGCTCGATGGCTTGGATGAACTTGTCCTTGTAACCCCGCACAGTCTTAGGGCCGATGTTCATAGATTTGAAACGACTTGCGAGGTCCTGGTGGTCTTTCTGGGCCTCTTGCAACGCCCGGACTGTATCGTCATTCTTTTCCTCGTTCAACACAACAACAGCAAGTCGCACAACCATACTCTTGTTGTCCGCCTGTACCAAGGGAATGAGGTTCATGCAAGCCGTGCCAAGGTGGTCATCGAACCACTCAATAACAGAATCCAATCCCTCGAAGTACTCTGCCAGAGTTTCTTCAGAGCTCTGATCCTCCGCTTTGCGAATCTGATCCATAGCCTCATCACGGAAATCCCTTAGCCGCGAGATCTGCATGTGAGCCCGCAGAAGATTAGGCTGGTTCTCCATATCGTCATCATCATCTTTAAGCAAATCCTCCACTTCCTGGATATCCGCGCCGAAATTCTCCAGCCCCCGTTTCATCATAAGCGTAGCATCGAAATGTCGTTGAATCCGCGCAAGTTGATCAATCTGCGCAAAGTCCTCCACGTTATGCTGCGACTCGGCGCACAGCTTGTCAATGCCCTGAAGCTCGTCTTTTGTTTTCGAGACTTGTCGCTGGCCCTCAGTCAGGGCACCAATGCTGCGTTGAACAGCCTCCAGCTGGTCTCGCAGACCTTCACGCAACCGTGAATCAACTGCTGCCTTCTTCCGCAGGTATTCCGCTTTAAGCCCGGTGATCTTGTCTAGATCTTCCGGATGTCGTAGGAGGTCTTCGAGCCGCGGCAGCGCGACCGTAGTATCAATGTTACTGGCTTGGGCCATGGTCACGGTTCGGTATCAGATATCTCGTGGTGTCGTTGTTCCGGCTCAATCGCTCGAAGCTAGGTCGAGGGGTGAGGTGTCAACAATGCGGGCATGGGCGTTGCTTGCGGGAAGGCAGAATGCAGCAGCGAGCTATGATATAAATCCAGGTACTGTCACGCCGGAAAGAGCGCAGCCCATAGTCTCCGCCTTCAAAATGGGAAATACTATATCAGCTATCTATCACAAGCCGATAGATTGTCGTCGCTGCTGTCATCGGATGCCCGGCAGAATCCACACGTGACCTACCGCCTTCTAATTGAATTTGTGGGATCGCGATCATCTCCAAGTCCGCGACATTTCTCCGCCAGATCACAGGATCAATTGCACTGCAGATATCGGCTCCAATTTTTACCCCGGTGTCATCCTACATCCACCGCGCTCCGTTCCATCTATCCCGAGTCCGATCCCCGGAACTCCGGACTACCCTCAAGCCAAACCATCAAAGAACAAACATCCGAATATCAGTCTCGATCTCCACAATTCAACATGTCCTACTTCCGCATCACCCTTGTCCGCTCCGCAATCGGCCTCCCACGCCGCTCAACAGATGTCCTCAAGGCGCTTGGCTTGAAGAAGCGTATGGCAACAGTTTTCCACAGCGTCTCGCCCTCTGTCGCGGGTCAAATCATGAAAGTCAAGGAACTTGTTCAGGTCGAAGAGTGCCAGTACCGCCTCACAAAGCAGGAGGTGCATCTTGAGCGCAAGCCTGATCCTGGATATTATACCGAAAAGAGCTGCACCGAGCAGCGGAGGGGACTCTGATCAGTGATTGTTTTCATTAAGCTTCGCGTGGAATGGGATCCTTTTCGGACTGTATTTTTTTCGCCGGTCTTGAAGGCTGAGGAGGAATCTAAGTCTTCTAAGATACCTTTCGATTGATTGATCAATCACGTCCTTTTTTTTCTGTTTTGGCTTTGCTTGCATGGAGCGGGTTGCTTCTTTTTCTTTTTTGGTCATGTACTCTATGTCCACATCGATCGGGCAAATGTCTTTCAGGCAAACTATTGTATTATATGCATTATTACCGTCTAGTGGAATTCAACACTTGAAACAAATATGTGCAATTTGAAAGGACCTGTATAATGATAATGGCACCGCACCAGCAGTTTAGGTAAGGACAGGTAGGAAACACCAGGACTATGCCTTGGGAGCAGTCCGAACAGGCCGAGCAAAGAAACATACAAACAAGAAAAAACGAGATATTCAAGACTTATGCTTTGTACATAGTGTCCAAGAAGCCTTCTGCTAGACGGCTGACGACACTCTTATCGGGAATGCTACCGGCCACACCATAAAGAGCAGAGGTGTCACCACGCTTGAGGATATACGCTTTGCCCTCGCGCCTGCGCTGCTCGGCCTTCTCAAGCTCTTTGCCGATAACTTCAGTCAGATCAACAATGAGCTGGTCGACAGCCTTGGCAGTGGGAATAGTAAAGGCACAGTGGATAGCCGGGGGAGATTGCAGGGCGTTAAGGTGCCAGCCTTTAGCGGACAAGTCATCGGCAATATCATAGATGTCAATGGCACCGTTCTTGCTGCGGAAGGCGACCACACTAACGATGGGGTTACCAATGATCTCCATGTGCAGTGAAATCGTCGCATCGACCCGAACAGCTGTCTCGAACTTCCGTGCCGCGTTGATGATCTCGGTGCAGCTGTTGATGTAACCGCTTTCCCCAACGCTCATCAAACTGGCCCAGCAACCGGCGATCAGAGCGCCAGGGCGAGAACCTGCTATAGAGGGAGAGGCGTAAACACCACCGGACCAATCAGGGTAGATGAAGTACTGGTTGTTTCGGTATGATTTGTTGCGGTAGATCAAGACCGAGTTACCCTTGGGCGCGAACCCGTACTTGTGGGTGTCAACACTGATGCTGGTCACACCAGGCTGGCGGAAGTCAAAGCCACCCTCTTCCTCGTAAGGAGAGGGGAAGCCGGCCTTCTTGAGGTGGGCAACGACGAATGATCCCAAACAGCAGTCAACGTGGAGAGGAATCTTGTACTTGGTGGCCAGACGCGATAGAGCGGGGATATCATCAACAATGCCGTGGGGGAAGTTGGGTGCTGATCCGACAAGAAGGACAGTATTGGGATTGATTAATCGGCGAACGGCTGACACGTCAACCTTGAACTCGGGCTCCGGGCAAGGCACTCGGTGCAGCTTAATCTTGAAGTAATTGCAGGCCTTGATAAATGCGGCATGTGCCGTATCGGGAATAATCCTGCGATGATTGATAAGTCCGCCTGCTCAGTACTATAGTATCCATATATCAACTTACATCTCGGGCTCAGTGACACCGCGTTCCAAGAGAGCCTTTTGCCGGGCAGCCAAGCAAGCCATAAGAATAGACTCCGTGCCACCGCTGGTGGTTACACCAGCACCATCCGAGGGGGCATTGAAGAGAGCAAGAACCTAGAACAGATATCAGCCAGAAGGCTTCTTCAAAGATGGTACTCCAGATATGGGAATAATCATGCATACCATAGCAACCACCTCAGCCTCCATCTTCCGAACACCTGGGAAGACATCTGGATGAATCGGGTTCGCGACGCCAAACTGTCCAAAGGCCTCGGCCTGCAGTTTCAGGAGCTCCGCGCCTCCATGATAAACGGCACCGCTAACACGACCATCTTCCCAGCGTGTGTGTTCAAGTCCAGCCAACTTATCGAGTTCAGCGCGGACCTGCTCCGGCGACCAACCCTCCTTGGGCAGCGTAAGGTACCTTGTAACATCCGGTCCGGAATTGACCAGCTTCGACTCGAGATTTGTGATCGCAGTGCTCACTTGCTTGTCAACCTGGCCTCGGACACCAGGGACGCGCAAGAAGATGCTGTAGCAGAACAGACGGAGTGAGATGTAGATGTTGCGGATGCTGCCGAAGATGCCGTAGCCGCGGAGAGAGTAGAAGGTCTTGCGCGTATACCGAAGGATGAATAGGACAAAAACGATGTTGCGAAGACTGCATTGAGAACAGAACGCGTCAGTGGTGATTGCCTTTTGTCATTTGTTCTGTCCTCCATTCCGCAGGGAACCGGGGAACCGGGGGTTATTCAACTTACATGTCAAGGTTCGCGGTAGATAGGTGCGCGCTGGACACCCGGCTGTAGCCGACCAGCTTGTTCTGCAGGGCGACCGGCAGCATTGAATAGCTCATGGTTACCCCTAGGAATAGTCCTTCAATAATGATGGGTGGGAGTGGCGATGGGGAGGTTTCACTTTAGTAGTACGTTTTGACTAGTGGAGTCTAGCGGGCCTCGGCTCCCAAATGAAGCAGGGGCTCAACGTTTTGCATAGAATTACGGGGATATTTGGATCTTATAGAAATTGGGTATTGACTTGGATCTTAAAGAACTTGGGTATTGATATATTGGAAATAGAATTCAATACCATAACAAAGTCTTTACAAGTTTCTCTAGACCATTCACCAACTATGTTCTGGTCCCCGGGAGGTTGTTTCTCCACTGACGTAATCGGTCTGACTACACGGCAACTACAATCCACACGGAGTACGGAATATGGAGTGTCAATATGCACAACAGTCTAAAGTTAAGAATGAGTTACTACCTCTTCTGCGCTATATGTACAAATAAAGGAGAACTCTCTTCTCCTAACACAAATGTGCTTTTGGCTCTCCCAAAAGAAAAAGAAAAAAAAAAATAGCACTTTTCAAACCCCTTATATGGGAAAAATGTCAAACAAATGAAAAAGCATCAAATCATCAGGTATTCCGCCACATCCGATTGTTGCACAAGCAACTGTTGGATAGCATGATACAGTATATGTATTGGTGAAAGGAAATCGCCTATACCGCAAGACCGGCAGCCTGAGCCGCGAGAAGCTCCTTCTCCTTGGCGGCGAATGCGGCCTGCTCCTCGGCGGTCAGGTCAAGAAGAGGCTTGTTCTCGCCGGACTTCAGGTTACGGTGGTAGGCACGGATAATGCTGTCGGCATCATCGACGGCAATGGGACGGATATCAGCCATGGCCTTGATCTTGGCAGTGCACTCCTTGTATTGAGCATCAGTCATCTCAAGCTTGAGCTGCTGGGCACGCGACTTGATGGCGTTCCAGCCGGTCAAACGGGAGGCGAAGTGCACGTAGCGGGTCATGCCGAAGTCGGCGGGGTTGATAATCTCGTAGGTGCTGGGGTTGTTGAGGATAGCCTTGGCGTGGATACCGGCCTTGTGGGTGAAGGCACAGAAACCGGTGATGTAGTTGTTGAAGGGAATGTTGACCTCAACGGCCTCGGCGACAAGGTCCTCAATCTCCTTGAGCTTCTCGAGCTTGTACTTGCTCTTGACGTAGTCGCGGTCGGCGACCATCATGCGGGCCATCAGGCCACCAAGAGGGGTGATACCGTTACGCTCTCCGATACCGAGAACGGAGGTATCGATGTGAGTGGCACCGGCCTCGAGGGCACAGAAGGCATTGGCAATGGCACAGCCAGTGTCGTTGTGGAAGTGAGTCTCGATGTCACAGCCAACGACACCGCGCAGGACACGGACGAGCTCGTAAACCTGGCGGGGGGAGGCACAGCCAACGGTGTCGGCAATACCAACACGGTTCACGCCAACCTTATCGACAGCGGAGTAGATAGACAGGAGGTCAACCAGGTCGGAACGGAAAGAATCTTCACTGGAGAAACGGATCTCAATGCCCTTAGACTTGACGAACTCGATAACTTCAATAGCGGTGTTCTTGATGTAGGTCATATCCTTGCCGTGAGAGTGCTCACGAAGGTAAGAGGAAGTACCGATAACAACATCACTACATAAGGTCAGTTCTGGGTCCACAAAGATCAACAAGATGCACGACTCACACTCCATCAACGCCGGTCTCGACGGCAATACGGGCATCATCCATGTGGCAGCGGATGTGAGTGAGAATCTAAAGATGTTATTAGATACGAAGAATCACGAGACCGGAGCAACCCTAACATACCTTAGCCTTCAGGCCGAGCTTGCAAATGGCCTCGCAATCAGCGCGGGACTGCTCAGAAGCACAGGGACTGGTGAGCTCAATCTATAGCGTGATTGTCATTAGTCTTTGTTTATGAATATGAACTGTTTGTCTGTCCGGCAACTCACGTAGTCCACACCGAAGTCATCGAGGGCCTTGGCAATCTCAATCTTCTTGGCAGTATCGAAGAAAGCGTTGGCGAACTGCTCTCCCTCACGCAAAGTAGACTCAATAATCTTGAAGCGTGAGACATTGCTAAGGAAATCGGTGACGCCAGCGTCGTGGCCGTAGGGGTTGCGGGATGCGGAGGGGTGGGGGTTCTGGCGAGTTTCAATGCCAACGTAACCAGTGTGGTCGCCGTCTAAATAAATGTTAGTTAGGAATTCTAGTATACTGGCTTTCAATTGACATACTAGAAGCAACAGCACCATTAGCTTGCCCATTGGGCTCGGGGTCGGCACCGGTACACATGGTGTAGATGGTGGGGGGTGTGAGGATGTAGGGTCGAGATTGGAAAATAAGAAACGCGGAAGGTAAGAATAATTCAAACTAAAGATCGAAAAAGAGAATCGAGCGGTACTTAAAGATCTTTGTAGTAAGAAACCTTGAAAAAAGAGAAGAAGGAGTCATAAATCCATAGTGCCGAAGTAGTGGGCGGTGAATCTCAGTAATGGGCGCCCCCGTCGCTGGGCGGCAAAACAGAAAATTTTGATTGTGGAGAGGTGGGGGAAGTACATATTGGAGTATGATAGGATCAAATATCCTGCCCTTTTCTACAAATATACAATGCGTACTTTTGTATATACGTTATTTGCCCTATGACTCAAATGTCTATCACTTCCAATTTCTCTCTTCCCCAAAATTTTTAGCTGAAAACAACATGTTCTGTGCAATTTGCTTCAATGTCGTGGAACCGACATCGGACCTTACTTACCTGCTTGTGGGGCCTGACTCATTAGTCCTCCTCAACTTCAAATGATAATGATTTTCTACACATATATAGGGTAATACGGTTACAACATATACAGGGTTATTCTATAACTGCTATATTATCTTTACCTTCAAAGATAAGGATCTGAACCTTTTGTTCTTACTATCCACACAAAGTCATATGTGAACGTGGTAGTGATGTCATCATTATTTCCCGGTCTTCTAGTTGGCTCAAGAACCCCGGGGCTTGGAAATGATCCGCATAGATATCAAGTTATACTGTAGACGCACGCATAAATTAAGCTATAAAAAGCCGGATGTATTATAGGAATCACTCAAAATGTGCACATTTCAATAACCATATACGGAGTATAACAGGCTATCATGGCCCCGGACTAGGCTGTTCCGATTATTCAGCTTGCCACTTCTCTCACTAAGCATTTTGTGGAGCCCTCCCAGACCTCGGGGTCTACAACGTCTACTCCATACATGCCGATGTGTTTATGTTGTATACCTCGTCTATCACTGGACAGGTGGTGCACTATTTACCCACACATGTAGCACAAAACCTGGGGCTATCAAACTACTAACTCCTCAAGGCACTTAAATATTCAAGAGCTAATTCAAGCCTTAATGACTTTAATTTAGAATCTTGTAAGGTCCCCACCAGTATACTCTAAGATACTCAATAAGCTAGGGTCTTTGAATCGCAATAATCCAATTGGAAGAAATCCAATTGGATTTCTTCCAATTTTGTATAGGTCAACCAAAGATCGCCAAATGCAATAGTGTTGTTTACTTTTCTTCAACCCTCCGTTATCACCACCCGGTCCTTTCAATGACACTCACTATAGCTCTATATAATCCGGTCATGGCTGTTTCAACACTAACCGACTAGAATCTTGACACCCTGCGGATGCAAGATTGGCGCTCCCGTTGTAGTTTGATATCGCTTAAGTAGTTTACTGCATACAATCTGCATCATGCTATATCGCAGGATTGCATTTGAGTCTATGGATCTGGTATACATTCAGTCATCTTCCACTAAGCGAATCCGACACTGTTTTGATTATACATTTCTATAGAGAAACAGGGGTTATCTTTGTGGATGGAAAATGAGTCCATAGATATGGGATCATATTCCGGGAATGAAGAAATTATATGCTTTTACAATATCACAATCGCATACTTCCGAACTATCCTACTTGTAAGAACAGATCCAACACATCATTATAGTGATCTTCCATCTGTATTATTCAATTATAAGTAGATTGGAAGATATATGGTAAGCACCAGTGTCTTCTGACCATGATTAATATTTGGCCTCTAAGAGACCGGATGGTAAAACTCGATCTTTTAGTATACTTGATGATACCAATTGTTGGCATCCGGCACCTAACCTTGTGGGGTCGGGAACTTCATGCACTCCATAATCCACATGGACCGAGATGATTTGCACTGGGAAAGATCTAATCAATCGTAATATAAGAAAATCATAGTGAGAACGCATCTGGAATCAATCTAGAGCATTCTCTGAACTGATTGCGAAAGGGATGGCGCCACTGTTGCAGAGAAAGGAGGTGCGGGAGTAAATTAGAGCGTTGTGGTTGGCCAGCGCTCAGGCCAGCTGTCGTTCCAACTAGCCATCTATCTCCCTCTGAACCGCCTAGGCATTCTTCATCTTGTCTCTGACTGTGTCAATTCTTATCCACCTTTCAGTCATTGGTAAGTGTTTTGATATAGTTATATCTTGTGTTAAACTCGACTCATCATTCCTGAAACCTGTCTTACTAACTTGTTCCACACCTCAGCCCTCAAGATGCGTTTCACGTCGCTCGTCACCCTCCTCCCTGCCCTGGCCATGGCCCAGGAGCAGGTTCCCCTCGCCGACCGCGTGCAGGGATGGTTCAACCAGGTTAAGTCCTATGTGCCGACAGCAGCCCCCGTTGCTGCCCCGATCGAGAAGCTGGCCGAGAAGGTTACCAAGAAGAGCGTCACCCACTTGTCCCTGGACAACTGGCAGTCCATCCTTAGCCCCAAACCCCAGGCCGAGGATTGGTTGATCTACACCACCGGTGGTAACAAAACTTGCTTCGGTCGCTGCGGAACTGCTGATAAGGCATTCCAGGTGAGTAGATGGTTTTCCCCCGACGCGTCTTTTCGCCAAGTCCCAAAAACCCTAACATCGTCAATCCCCAGGAATCCGTCCTGTTGTTCTCCGCCGACCCTACCTCACCTCAACTCGGATATTTGGACTGCGAGGCCAACCAGGTCCTTTGCGCGGCCTGGTCCGTCAGCGCTCCCACCGTCCAGTACTACCAGATCCCCAAGGAGCCGTCTGTTGGCGAGGAGCGTGCCCTGACTCCCCTCCGCAACATCTACCTGAACGCCACTACCGTCACTCCCGAGACCATCTACGAGATCCACTCCAAGAAAACCTACGAGGAGGTAGCCGTCTATGAGGGCGCTCTCCACCCCGTTGACGGTTGGGTTGCTAAGTACCAGCTCAACATCCCCATGGGCTACGTTATCTGGGCTCTCGGAGCTGTCCCCAGCTGGCTGTTCATGATTGGTATCAGTTTCTTCAGCCGTACCATGATGTAAGTTGAACTGCATTTGTGCTTGTCGTTTGATATCAGTCTAACCCGGAATTAGGAGCCGTCGCGTGGGTCCTACTGGAAACGCCCCTCGTGCTGCCGCCCGTGCTGGTAGCGCAAACTAGATAGTCTCTTCTGGTCTATTTTGGTGTTTTGGGTTGTATATAATCAGTATTAGTGTATTGTGATGCGTGCAATATACTAAATTGGGTTGGTATAGTGTTGGGCAGACATCAGTTGGGGACGGACCCTCTTCGATCTTGGTTTTTTCCAGCTACCTTTTTAATCAACGTATCCTAGCTATCTAGTGTGACGGATTCACCGAATTCATTAACGTATTCGGTAAGCAAGCTGCGCACCCCACCCAAAACGCGTCCAATTAGATCTTAGTTAGTTTAACCACCCCCCATGCCACCAATTCGCTCCCAAAGCTCTCGAAATTCAATAGAGCAAGAGGGTAGGACCTTACTAGCTATTAAGATGCACGCTATTCGCGGAGCAGCGCGCCGTTTTAACGTACCCGAATCAACCCTCTCCTAGGTGTCACAGATTAACTACAACGATATTGCATTCATAGATGCGTCTTTAGAATGGAAAATCGGCAGAGAACTAAGACTTCTGCTTCCTCCGTCGATTTGGAGATGGCAAACATTGACCCACATCTACTGGAGCCCTATCCCGTCACTGTCACGAAGCCATCGATGGACGTGGCTGATCCTGAGATCTCCGCCTCTTCTGTTGAATCCCCCGTGTCAGATTCTCGCCTGCCTAGATGAATGCTGATAAGACCTTCTCATGTTATATATTTCAAAGAACCCCCTCTTTACCAGGTGTGAACTGCAGTATATAAGAGAGTCCAAGTCACCTTGACGTTTTACAGTTCTATACATATTCCCCAGGTCAGCATTATACTCAAGGAAAGATGCGTCTCTCCACTACCTTTTTGACACCGTCGTTGTCAGCTATCGTGGCCGCTGCTCCAATTGCAAGCAGTAAGTTGATTCAAGATGAATTGCCAACCTCCTGAAGAAATATTGATCACTAATTCATGGAAAGCTGCTGGAGATGGCCTACAGGCACGTACCCCCGGAGAAGACTTTGTCGACTTCTACAACAAAAAGTACGAGCAGGATTAGTTAACCTCGGGCCTCCAGATCTCCTGTCTGCAAGTGGAAGTGTTTGGTGAATGTTAAGCGGATAAGAAACGTAGTGTAGTTAGCAAGATGCTATGGCGAGAGCAATGATAAGTCTAAAGTTATTGTGAGCTTTGCCCTAATAGTATTCCTATGAGTAATTTCTCTTGATCCAACGAGCGTATATCACTCTGTAGTTCCATATCAATAGAAGCAGAGAGATTCGTATATGTCCCGAGAGATCCATGGGGATGGAAACTGGATATATCTAACCCTTGATTATTAAATAAAGTAATTTCTCAAAATCCGCTTAGTAAAACTGAGAAAAAGACCGGAACTACCTAGGTAGTACCTATCCAATGCCCTAGTAATTAATGAGCTCACGCCAAAGAGGGATGAGAAAAGCAATTTAACATCGTTTTAACTATCGCTGATATCGTGGGTCTACCCCGGATTTGTCCCCGCAGTTGGGGCTTCCCGAAGTCCTTTACTCCCTTGGGGATGCCCAGGTGCCATATTTCCTCAACAACCCAAGGCCCATTGGCCCAGATCAACATATATCAAGAATCACCTGTCGGAAGAATGTAATGAAGTCTTCTTCTGTGGATTCTTTCCCTATTGCGATATCGCCATTCTTTGAACCTCGCATTGGTGCCAATCCACTTAGCGTAAGAGGCCTTATACCGAGGCTCTTTCGTCACCAATTGGCATCTGGAGATCTAGCCATATTTACGAACCTTTACTTTCAACAAAACTCTCTGTACTCTATGGGGGGGGGGGGGGGGGGGACCCCCGACTTTTTTTGGTATTTTCCTTTTAAATTTTTTTCTTTTTTTTATCGGGGCTGTCCCCCGGCGTTTTTTTTCTCTTTGGTGGGTGGATTCTGAGAAAATATAAAAACCAATATTGGGGGTTTTTTTTTGGTATTTTTGCAATTAAATAAAAAAGGGATGGGGGGGGATCTTTTATCTTTTTTTTTT